>PVKA01015668.1:0-49520 GCA_004027165.1 Ctenomys sociabilis | reverse complement strand
TGGGGTGTGAGTGCTGCTGGGATTATGGTTGTGAATGCTGCTGGGATTATGGGTGTGAGTGCTGCTGGGATTATAGGTGTGAGTGCTGCTGGGATTATGGGGTGTGAGTGCTGCTGGGATTATGGGTGTGAGTGCTGCTGGGATTATGGGTGTGAGTGCTGCTGGGATTATGGGTGTGAGTGCTATACCCAGACTGGGGCAGGTAGCCTCAGTGCAACCTAAGGGAGCCGGGTTTGCCCTCTGCGGCCATTGTTGCTGCTCCTGCCCTCTTGCTCTTGCTGTTATGCTGTTTTTCACCTCCATGAACTGCTGCCCTCTGCCATGTGCCACTCTGCCTTAGACCAAGCTGAGTATGGACTGAAACCTCCACTAACTGTGGGCTAAATAACCCTTCCTTTCTTCCTTCCTTTTGGGTGTCTGGTATTTGTCCCAGCAATGAGAGAAGAGCGACTGAAGCAGATCCCTTTTCCACCCAGAATTGGAGTGCAGCAGCATCTCCCAGGAGTGGATACAACTTTGACAATTTCTGTGCTTCTGCTTAGCCCAACCCTCAAGACTTGTTATCCAGTGGCACCCTGGAAGGTGGGGGGTGCTGGGCCAGGCCTGCGATCTCCCTGCTCAGAGGGACCCCTTCTTGTCTGTCGTGGTGGTCATGATCCCAAGGTCTATCTTTGTTCCCCAAGACAACAAAGTGACCTGGCTCTGCAGAGGCCTGGACACAAAGCGCTCTTGAGAAAGCATTTCTGAAATTTCTATTACTGGAATGTGGGTTAAAAAGGCTCGCTGGAGTGAACTGCTAAATCTTTACAAATGTTTAGGATAAAGCATAAATGGGAAAAATATGTTCGGCGAGGCTTTTTGTTTCTAACTAAACCGTGTTTTCTTAATTCTCTTCTACTGAAATGTAAGCACTGCTCAAATGACTGCAGGCCAGAGGCCAGAGCTCCTCTCCCCGGGGACCACCCCCTACCTCACCCCCTCACAACACAGAAAACCAATACCTGTGTGCTCTCCTTTAATAACAGTGCCAGGCTACAAGTCACAAATCACCTCCCAGGCCACTGGCAGATGTTTTAGATGGAGGCAGAAACTTGGGTGGACTAAGACGTTTAATAACCAGAGCAGTGGAAAAGAAACTGGTGTCCATGACAGGCAGGAGGAAGGAAAGCAAATGGTAAGGTGTAAAACTGGACTTCATAGGCTTGGTATCCAAAATTATAGAACTGATGTGTGTGTGTGTGTGAGAGAGAGAGAGAGAGAGAGAGAGAGAGAGAGAGAGAGAGAGATTTGGACTTCATAAAATTTTTTTGTAAAAATATGTACATATGTAATATAATATATGTAAAATTATATATATAATATATATATATAATAAAATTTTTTTGTAAAATGTATATATATATATATAGTACTATTTGTACTATTATATATGAATACATACCTGCGCAAATGATGAATGGACAGCTCTGGAAATTTACAGTGAGTGAGGACACCTGTGTAACCACCATCCAGATCAAGATACAACATTGCCAGCCCTCCGAGTCCTTTTCTGTGCCCTCTTTGATTGCTGCCATTGTCCCCATTGAGGACTGTTGCCAAAACTTCTACCATCATCCATGCTGCCTGGAGTTTTATAAGCACAGTCTCCTGTGAATGGGTTTTTCCATGTGAAATTCTGTTTGTGAAGCCCATTCATGTTACCGCATGTCCCAGGTCACATTGTTCCTACTCCAGGGCAGAGCCAGGCAGAATTCAGCCCACCACAGCCGGTTTTTGTATCACTCGCCAGGAAAGAATGGCATTTGCTGTTGTAAAGGGTTGTTTAAAAAGGAAAAAGAGTGTGCAGTGGAAACAATAGGTAGCCTGCAAGGCCTGCAGTGCTTGCGCTCTGGCCCTGCAGAGTACCCTGCTATGCATCTGTACCGCTGCTGCAGTACTGCAGGCGGGTGGTTGGGTTGCTTGCCTTTATTACATCCGCGACTACTGCGGTGTATGCGGATGCACATTTCTCTTGGGCATGGGCAGGAGACAGCAGATTTTGCGACCTAAGGGGTGCAGATGCTTAGGCCACTGGATGCTCACTGCCAAGCCTGCTCTCCTCTTCCGCTCCACGGTTTCACCGACACTCACTGTTGTCTGTCTTTTCCTTTCTAGGCTTGCTGTGGAATGCCCAGCAGTGCATTCCTGTGGCTGTGGTTTATATTCTTTTTTTTTTTTTTTTTGCAGAACTGGGGATTGAACTAAGGCCCAGGGAAGCGCTTATTCTACTAACTACCTCCCTAGCCCCAATGGTTTATATTCTGAGGCTTCATAAGTTGAACACATTTTCATATACAAATTGCACGCTGACGTACTCCTTTTGTGACACAGATGCTCATGTGTTCTATTCCAAGTTTGCCTCTACTTTCCCGACTGGTCATTGTGCGTTCTTTATCAAATTTTTTATTGAACCTGAAGTGCAAATACTTTGTTCTGCTCAGCTATTTGTATCTTAGCCCTCTGGTATATTCTTTAATGAGCAAGAATCCCTAATTTTAACAAAATCCATTTTCCCCAACATTCCTTTGTAAGCATTGCCTTTTGTTTTCCATGTAAGAGATATGTGCTTACCCTGTGTCATGAAAATGATCTCTTACGCTTTCTTTATGAAATTTCATTGTTTATCTTTTACATTTGAACCTAAGATTCTTCTGAAATTGGCTTCTTTGTATGGTATGAGATATAGGTCAAGATTGTGTCCCTTATGAGTAGCTGGCTTATCCAACACTGCTTTTAGAAAAAAAATTATTTGCCAGCTACACCGAAGTATTGTTTTTATCATAAATCAATGACAATACTACATCAGCTTGTCAGTGCTCTATTTCACTACTGGGAAATTCGTCTACAGTTTGGTAAGATCTTCAGCTGTCTTCCTCCTCTTTGAGATTGTCTTGACACCACTTGCTCTCTTTGCATTCTCATATAAACTCACTGAATCAATAAATTTGAGGAACAATGAGATTTTTATACTTAAAAGTAGTCTGGAATATCCTCTGCTTACTTAGATATTTTTTAAGTTCTCTATGCGCTGTCTTACAATCTTCAATGCAGAGAAATCATACAACTGCCACTAAATTTGTTCTCAGATATACAATTCTGTTTTGAATGGTATCTTATTAAAATATTCGGGGAGATCTCCATGGATTGAACCCAGGCCAGCCCCTGAGTGAGTCCTTCCACCGCATTCTCAGGACCCTTTCTGCCCCGCTCTCTTGCTCTCTTGGGAAACCGCCACCCCTGCCATCCAGCCCAAGCTCAGGCCCAGTGAGGGTGAGGGTGAGCTCCTGTGCTCCCCTGCGCTGGTGAGATCTCCGTGGATCAAGGCAGGCCAGCCTTTGACTGAGTTCTTCCGCTACATTCTTGGGACCTTTTCTACCCGCTCTCTCGGGAAACCACCACCCATCCCATCTAGCCCAAGCCCAGGCCCGGTTAGTATGTGGGAGACATTCTGCACTCCCCTATAATCCCTGGGCCAAGGGCACAGTAGAAGGGCACCACAGGTTCACTGTTGTACCAGAGAAGCACAACGGGTTCACGCCCAAGGGCTACAGCAGGAAGGAGCTAAACACAACAGCTAGACTCAAGAAAGGCATAACTGGATAAACTCAAAAGTAGTAGATCTGTACCAGAATTTCAATATGTGCTAAGGTTATAACTGCACCAAAGCTCCACACCAAAGGTCAGAGGTCAGTGCTGTACAAAATGATGAAGAGAAGGAACAAAATGCAATCTCAAGCTTTGAAGCCACCCAGAACAAGTGCAGAGGACACTAGCTCAGCTGAAATGTATGAATTAATAGCGTTAGAAGTAAAAAAACAACAGCAGAAAGGTATAGAGACACTCAGAGCAGAAATAATTTCTCAAATAAAAAAGAAATCTCTGAATTCATAGCATTAGAAGTAAAGAATCAAATACAGAAACATATAGAGGAAACCCAGCCTGAAAAAAACTCTGCAGTAAAATAATTAATAGCTACCTCTAAAGAAGACATTGATAAAAAAAAAAAATAGGGGAGATTAGAAAAATGACGTATTCCTTGAATGAGCAATACAGAAAAGAAACACATTTCACCAAGCAGAGTCAAAGAGATATAGAAGAACTTAAAATCTCAATCACAAACCTGCAAAATCTTTTGAGTGAAAGTGAAAACAGAGTTTCAGATCTTGAAGATGCTGGTGTAGCTAGTGAAAAAGTAAGAAAAGATCTCTTAACAACAACTAATGCAGGAAAAAATAATTCATTACCTGAAACATGATGCAAATGTGAGACTAATAGGCATCAATGAGAAAGATGGAGTCAATACAAATGATATAAAAATAACATGGGCAGAAGTAATAGCAGAAAACTTCCCAAATATGAGTAAACAATCTGACATTCAGGTAACTGAAGTAGAAAGAATGCCAAATAACTTCAACCCAATTAAAAATACACCGAGACATATAACAGTCAAAATCCCAGAAATCCAGCACCAGAATAATATACTGAAAGCCGCTAGAGAAAAGAAGCAGATCACATTCAAAGGAAGCCCCATCAGAATCACAGCCGACTTCTCTTCATAAACCATGATGGCAAGAAGAGCATGGCACAGAGTACTTAAAGTCCTCTATGAAAACAAATTTCAGCCCAGATTACTATGCCCTGCAAAACTCTCTTTCAAGTTTGATGGAGAAGTGAAATACGTTCATGACAAAGATCAACTAAAGAATTTCATGATGACAAAGCCAACCCTATACAGACTACTGGAAGATGTTCTAGAGAAGGACCAAAATGATCAGAACTCCAAGACTGAGAACAGAAGGAACCCACTAAATAGGGAAAACAATTAAACACAGGACAAAAAGGAGCGAACAATAGTAGGTAAATAACATGTTAACCATAAGTCAACACATCTCAAATATAACCATCAATGTAAATGGGCTCAGTTCACCAATTAACAGAAGTAGACTGGCACAGTGGATTAGGAAACAAAGTCCATCAATATGCTGTATACAAGAAACACACTTAATTCATAACAAAATTCATAGGTTGAAAGTCAAAGGATGGAAAACAATACTACATGCCCCAGCACCTCAGAAAAAAAAAAAAAAAGATAGCAATCCTGTTCTCAGAAAGTCTCAACTTCAAGCCAAGAATGATCAAACGAAATAAAGAAGGCCACTATATACTGCTTAGGGGAACAATTCAAGAGGAAGAGGTAACACTCATAAATATGTATGCATCAAACATGGGAGTACCCAATTATATATAACACAAATCTTAATTTAATGGACATGAAAAAATCTAATATCAAAGACCACAATCTTAACAGGACACCTTAACACCACCTTATCCCCCAAAAGATAGGTCAACCAGACAAAAAATTAGCAAAGAAGTAGCAGAACTGAACCAGAACTTGGAACAAATGGACTTGGTGGACATGTACAGAACGTTCCACTTATCCACAGCTGAATACAAATTTTTTTCAGCTGCACACGGGTCATTTTCTAAAATTTCTAAAATCAATTTTCTAAATTAGTCCATAGGCCATGCTTAAGTATATGCAAGAAAACAGAAATTACCCCATGCATATTATCTGAGAACAGTGCAACAAAACTGGTAATAAACAATAAAAGAAACCAGAAAAACCTGCTAAATACATGAAATTTAAATAACATCCTACTTAGCAATCAATGGGTCACAGAAGAAATTAAACAAGAAATTCAACAATATCTACAATTCAATGAAAATTCAACCACAACTTATCAGAATTTATGGGATGTGATGAAAGCAGTTCTCCTCAGGAAATTCATAGCTATGAACTCACACATTAGGAAAACAGAATGCTAATGCTGCATCTCTAGCATTTAGAAAAGGAAGAGCTAACCAAACCTAGAGCCCAAAGACTGGAAGAAATCATAAAGATTAGAGCAGAAATTAATTCAATTGAGAAGAAGAAAACAGTTCAAAGAATTAATGAATCAAAAAGCTGGTTCTTTGAAAGACTAAATAAAATCGATAAGCCCCTAGCTCACCTCATTAAAAAGAGGAAAGAAAAAATTCAAATACAAGCAATAAGGAATGAAAACGATGTAATCACCACAAACCCTGTGGAAATTCAAAAGATTATCAATAGCTACTTTGGGAATCTTTACACTTAAAGGATAGAAGATACAGAAAAAATGGACAGATTCCTCGAAAGGTACAAATTACAAAAACTGAATCAAGAAGATATAACAACTCTCAATAACCAAATAACAGCCAACAAAATACAAATGCAATAAAAGCCATAATGACAAAGAAAAGTCCAGGTCCTGATGGATTCACAGTTGAATTCTACAAGAAATTCACACAAGATATAATCCCTGCACTGTTCAAACTCTTCAATGAAATTGAAAAGAAAACAGTTCTCCCAAAATCATTCCTGGAGACAAATATTTTACTGATTCTAAAACCAGGGAAAGACACAACAACAAAAAAGAAAACCACAGGCTAATCTTCATCATGAACATACGTGCAAAAATCCTCAATAAAATCCTAGCAAGTAGAATACAGCAAATCATCAAGAAGATCATACACCATTACCAGTAAGGATTCACCCCAGGGATGTAAGGATGGTTCAATATACACAAATCTATAAATGTAATAAACTGTGTCAATAGAGCAAAATCTAAAAATCACATGATCATCTCAATTGATGCAGAAAAAGCTTTGGACAAAGTTCAACACTCATTCATGTTCAAACTCCTACAAAAAAATTGGAATAGAAGGCCTCTGCTTCAATTTGATAAAAGCCATCTATGACAACCCAACAGCTAATATAATTCTAAATGGAGATAAACTGAAATCTTTTACTCTCATATCTGGTACAAGATAAGGATGTCCTCTATCACCTCTCTTATTTTGTATAGTTCTGGAATCAGTACCTTGAACCATCAGACAAGAGGGAGAAATAAAAGGAATAAGAATAGGTAAAGAAGAAGTTAAATTATCATTATCTGCAGATGATATAGTACTTTACTTAGAAGACCCAAAATACTCCACCAAGAAGCTACTAGAATTGATACACAAATGCAGCAGCATAGCAGGATACAAAGTTAATACCAAAAAGTCAACAGCATTCCTCTACACAGATAACAAACACACTGAGAGGGAAATTGGAGAAACTATACCTTTTATAATAGCACCAAGGTAAATGAAATACCTTGGAATTCATCTAACTAAA
This sequence comes from Ctenomys sociabilis, assembly GCA_004027165.1. Lineage (NCBI taxonomy): Eukaryota > Metazoa > Chordata > Mammalia > Rodentia > Ctenomyidae > Ctenomys > Ctenomys sociabilis. The sequence goes on along the minus strand of PVKA01015668.1, from coordinate 42,280 downwards.
GAAGTCAAAGATCTTTTCATGGAAAATTACAATACTCTGAAAAAAGGGATCGTAGAGGATTTCAGAAAATGGAAAGATATTCCCTGCTCCTGGATAGGAAGAACCAACAACGTGAAAATGGCCATACCTTCAAAATAGTTGTACAGGTTTAATGCAATCCCTAACAAATTACCACCAGGATACCTCCCAGACCTAGAGAAATCATTCCTAAAATTTACTTGGAAGCAGAAAAGACCCAGAATAGCAAGGGCAGTCCCAGACAATAAAGACAAGGCAGGAGGCATTACAATTCCTGACTTGAAATTATACTACAAAGCTACTGTGAAAAAATCAGCATGATATTGCCAACAAAATAGACCTGAGGATCAATGGAATAGATTAGAAGATGTAGAAGCCTCTATGAACACACTCAGCCATTTGATCTTTGACAAAGTAGCCAAATATTCATACTGGAAGAAAGATAGTCTATTTAACAAATGGTGCTGGAAAAATTGGCTCTCTACATGCTGAAAACTAAAACTTGACCCAGATCTATCACCGTGCACTAAGCTCAAGTCAAAATGGATTAAAGATATAAACATTAAAACAGAAACACTAAATCTCTTGGAAGAGAAAGTAGGAACAACTCTTGAAGACATAGAGGTAGGTAAAGAGTTCATGAACAAAAATAAAATTGCACGAGTAATACTTGAAAGAATTAACAACTGGGACTACCTTTTATTGAGAAGTTTTTGCTCGTCAAAAGAAATTACCAACAAAGTGAAAAGACAACCCACACATTTGGAAAAAATCTTAACTAATAAGCACTCACACAAAGGTCTTCTCACTAGAATTTATAAAGAATTAAAAAACATTAGGGCTCCAAAATTTAAAGACTTAATCCAGAAATGGGCATCCAAATGAACACACACTTCTCAGAGGATGAGATTAAAGAAGCGAATAAATATATGAAAAAATGCTCCACATACTAGCCATCCGTGAAATGCAAATTAAAGCAGCACTGAGATACCATCTCACCCCAGAAAGGATGGCTATCAAACACAAATCAATCAACAACAAATGTTGGAGAGGATGTGGGAAAAAGGAACCGTTTTCCTCTGCTGGTGGGAATTTAGACTGGTGTAACCATTATGGAAATCAGTGTGGAGACTTCTTAAAAAACTAGGACTGGAAATCCCATTCAAACCAACTATACCTCTACTGAGAATTTCCCAGTGGAACTGAAAACATCATATCATAGTGATATACATGCACCTATGTTTATAGCAGCACAATTCGTGATAGCCAAATCTTGGAAACAACCAAGATGCCTGTCACATGAAGAATGGTTGAAAAAGATGTGGTATTTTTATACAATGGAGTATTACTCATCTGTAAAGAATGATATACTCAAAGCCTTCATATATAAGTGGATGATTCTTGAATAGTCTCCCTATTATAAGAACTCTGAAGTAGAAATACAAATAGAAAGATATAACTCAATTAAAAGGAAAGCAAAAACTTGAGGATTGGATGAGCAGGCAAGGAGAAAAGCTGGGAAACATGACAGGAGCAAAGCCATACACTTATACACACTAGATGGGTAAGGCAATGATCCTGAGAAACACCAACAAGTTTTTGAAACTAGCAGTTAATTGGTAGGATTCTAAGCCTGACTAACTATACATGCTGATACCTGTGAAGCAAGCAACTGCACTGAAGATAGCAATGGGTAATAGAAGGGTCACGCTTGGCTTGCCTGTCATTCTGGTCTTCTAAAGACACACTTCTTGCCATGACATACCACTTATTGCTATACTGTCTCTTAAGCAAAAGTTTGTTTGCTGTTTTTTTTTTTTTTTAAGTGGGTAATAAATGAAAAAAAAGGACAGAAGAGAAAAAAGTCACAGGGCTACACTGCTACAATGAATATGGTTAGCTTTCTAAATTTCTGTGTAAAAATATATAATTGTTTATTCATATTCTTTAAATAGTTTTCATTTTTTAAACTTTTATCTCCATATTTGTAAAGACTTAAAGTTTAACATTTCAATATTTGATGGAAAATACCTGTTCCATGTTATGGCTAAGATGTTTGATATTCAGACAGATAGTGAAGTTACCTCCAGCTGCATATGTTGTAGGGTAATAATAAGCTATTCTTCTGGAGGGTTAACAAGCTAAGTTTGCAGGCCAAAAATTAGAGCAATAGAAGGGTTGCAAGATCAGCCAACATTTTGACCCTAGCCTTTCAAAGTCAGTGAAGATTCAGGACATAGGAGAACCTGTACTGTAACATCATGGAACTCAGTTGTGTCCCAAATTTTCTGATCAAGGAGATTATGGGGCCACAGAGAAACATGATCAATGACATAGAGTGTGCCTAAGGAGAGTCACATGGAGAGAAAACATTCTCTCAGGCTTTTGCCAAGAGCAAATTGGTCAAGCAATGACCGTGACTCAATCACACGGCTGACACTAACAAAAGGTCTGCAAACTGTGGTACAGGGTTACATAATAAATCCTGAGGGGACTTGACTGAGCTTATCAGATACAAAAGATACATTTCTTGTTGAAAAGGTCTTGCTTTATCTGGGTCTTAACTGTCCAGCAGAAAAGTATAAAAATGAGGTATATAAAGTAAAGCCATGTTAATATGCTGAGCTGTGAAAGACTCAAGTTAACAAATTCTGCGGATAACCCACTACTGCTGTGGACTCCTGGACTGTGTTGGATTGTTTTACTGAATTCATGTACCTATAGTATTTAGATGCCATTGGAATACCCATATCTGATGGGACTAAACAAAAACAGGGGATGTAAAGGAAGGTCCATTCTGTATGTGTATATTTTTGCTTAAATCAATGACAAGAAAGATTTGTACTAATAGTGTTTGGACAGGATATCCTGTCTGTATCTTGTAATATATATAACCACTAAGAAGACAGCAATGTAAAATAAATAAATAAATAAAGTATTTGGCAATTGTTCCTGATAGGGGAAAGCATAGTTGTATGTTGGCTCCTTATTCAGAAGCCTTGTTAAACTGGTTATTAAATTTTAGTTTGTAGTGCCTTTGTTCTCATACATGTTGCTGTAACAGTTTTGAGGCCGGGCATGTTGGCACATGCCTGTAATCCCAGCACTCAGGAGGCTGAGGCAGAATGGTCGTTGTGAGTTCAAGATCAGGCTGGGCTACAAAGTGAACTTAAGGCCAGCCTGAACTGCACAGTGAAACCCTGTCTCAAAAAGACAAAAAAAGCTGAGGCAGGAGGATTGTTGTGAGTTCGAGACCAGCCTGAGCTACAAAGTGAGATTAAGGCCAGTCTGAACTGCATAGTGAGACCTTGTCTCAAAAAAAAAAAAAAAGACAAAAAAAGAACAATTTTATAATTTCCTTCTCTATTTTTGTTCTTTTCTCTAAATTTTTGTATTGACCATATTGTACAGTACGATATTAGACAGAAGTAGTGAATAGTCATTATCCTTGTTTCATTTTTCATCATTTTTTAAATTTCATGCCTTGAATATCTCACTATCATGTAGATCAAGTACAATGTCTGCTACAGAAAGTTTGCACTCTATCAAGCTAAGGAATATTTTCCTTTTATTTCTAGCTTGCTAACTTCTTATTTTTTAACTTTTACTTTTATGAATGCATGTTTTTGCGGTGCATAGTGATTGCATTCATTGTAGAGAATCTGTACATTAGCATAACACATCCAAATTCTTTTTATATCCTCCCTCCTTTTGCTCTTCCCATTTGCAAAAGATCTGTCTTTCGCATGTCTTCCCTATCTGTCTATCTTTCCTATTATCTATTATTTTGTTCTTTTAACTTATTTTTAAAAAAGTAAACAGATGTTGAATTTGGTCTGAGTTTTTAAAAATAAATATGTCAAAATAACATTGTTTTCTCTGTTTTTAATTCATTTTGTTTTCTTCTCAAACTGCCCTGGTTAGGACTTCTCTTAATATGTTGAATACAAGTGACAAAAATGGAATCTTTATTTTATTTCTGATCTTACAGGAAAAGCTTGCAACATTTTACCAAAGCGTATGATATTAGCTATGGGCTTTTCTTTTTATGTATTTTAAAGAGTGAAAAAAACATACATTTTTGCACACCTATTCTGATACTGTGGTGAATTAAATGGAGAGATTTTTCAAATACTAAACTAATGTCACATTATTGGCTAAATGCAACTTATTCATTATATGTTAGAATTTTATACATTGCAAGATGTAATTTGCTACTATTTTCTTTATAATTTTGTGTCATAAAAGAGATTGGATGGTCTAATTTTCATTGTTATATTTTGTCTGGTTTTCCTACAGGCAGTTTTCTGGCTTCATAGAAAAAGTTGGAGCAAGTTTCCTTGATTTCTTTTCTCTGGAAGTATGTCAGATTGGTATTGTTTCTTCCTTCACATGTGGTATAATTTACCAGTAACTACACCTAGAACTGAAGACTTCTCTGTAGGTAAACCTCAGTATTTATGTTTTAAAACAGGTTTACTGAGGTGAATTAATAGACAAGAAATCAGACATACATAAATTAAATAATTTGTAAGTCTGAGCTCCTCCTGACTGTCAAAGAGCAGCTTAAGGAGAAAGTAGGGCTGGGGAGATGGCTCAGTAGAATAAGTGCTTCCCTGGCAAGCGTAAGGGTCTGAGTTCAATCCCCGGTTCCCCAAAAAAACAAAAATCATTTTTGGCTGGGCGTGGTGGCACATGCTTGTAATCCCAGCACTCGGGAGGCTGAGGCAGGAGGATTGTTGTGAGTTCGAGACCAGCCTGAGCTACAAAGTGAGCTTAAGGCCAGCCTGAACTGCATAGTGAGACCCTGCCTCAAAAAGACAAAAAAAAAAAAAAAAAAAAAAGGAGAAAGTATCCTTTATTCCTGAGTGGCCTATCTTCAAGTTGGGTGAATGTTGCATCTCAAAAAAAGTAAATGACTCTCCAGCCACAAAATGCTCTTCTGTGAAAGTATCTGAGACAGTCGTTAATCAAGTCAAATAATGGCACATAACTATAGTTTCAAAGTATAAATTTAGGACCTTGTGTTTGCCAGGCAGGCACTGTGCCACTGAGCTACATCCCTGACCTAGAATTCCACTTTAGTACTACCTCCCATGACTTCCCATTCTTCAGCTTCATGTCACTTTACAGTCTTTGCATTTCTCCACACTTCATAGAACTAAACTCATATAATCCATTGTCATTTTGTTGTTTGTCATTCTGCAAAATTATTTAAAACTCCATCTGCATTTTTGTGAAATATATTGATAATTATTTTTTCTTAAGCAAGTGGTATTCCATTGCATGGACATACCACTGTTCTTCTAACTAATCCCCTCTTGATCTACATTTATGTTGTTTCCAATTAAGAGTTATTATAAATACAACTTCCCAATTTGCAATGATGTACAACGTTTTCTCTTAGTGGTCTCTGATGTTGGTGTTGCGCTGAGTTGGGGGTGATGGGGGGCGAGGCACAGACAGACAGATCTTGTGGGTGTTTTGCCACCCCGTGTGAGCCCCCAAAAGCGGCCCTCATGTGTGTCCACCTGACTTCCAATGCACAGTGCCTCTGCTTCTCTGCCTAAGGATTTTCTTTGACTTTCAACTCCCACTTTGCCTCTATCTGTGGCAGACTGGAAGTGCCAGAAAATTAATACCTCCAGCAAACAGTCTTCAAATAATAGTAGTGGGTTCTACATACTCCTGTCCCAAGCCCTGAGCAGTGTGTTCTCCATGGGCTCTGCGGCATGTTCCTAAGAAGCTCCATGACAGTTGGTCACAGGGGCCCGAGGATGTACCTTTGGATTGCATGGTCTTCCCCATCTCTCTCCTCAACTTCCCTCCTGGGGTTCCTTTCACTTTCCAAAGAAGCTACATTCCCTGGAACCTTGTCCTGGACTCTGTTCTTCTGGGTAGACTCAAACCAAGACTTACGCCTTGGAGTGGTGAGGAGGTACCAGAGCCACCTACTAGGCAGCACCCAAAGGAGACCGCGGGGATTCAGACAGCAAAAGTTGAGGCCATGCTATGAGGTCTTTTCAAGCTTCACAGAGCTCCTCCTGACTGTTCGTCAAAGAGCAGCTTAAGCAAAAAGTATCTTTTATTCCTAAGTGGACTATCTTCAAGTTGGGTGAATGTTGCATCTCAATAGTGAATGACTCACAGCCACAAAATGCTCTTCTGTGAGAATATTCAAAAGCAGGTAAATTATCCAGAATGCATAGAACAGGTAGATTCTAATTGCTATTCATATCATTCATTTCACATCTTTGTATAGGCTTAAGAAAAACAAAAATGCAAGTTAACTCTTTTCCTTAAACTACCTAAAGTGTGATACAAGCAGATTTCCAAATGAATTCCTTTCTGAAACTTTATTTCTCCCATTAAGCTGAATAACAGGTGCTATCACCAAATGGATGGTGAAGCGAAGACTTGAAAACTTAACCATGACTTCAACTTCAAAATGCCAAGCAAGCATTCTCAGGGATAGCAATGTTCACTGTTACAAGCTAGGTCAATAATTCACTCACAAAGCTGGGGAGATAGCTCGCTGATCTAGTCGCCTGCCTGGCAAGCACAAGGTCCCAAGTTCAATCCTTGATATTGCATGCTGTGCCAGCCCTGGAACCCCGGGCACACTGTGCCCACTACCAAAACCAAGTATGGTGGGGTACACCTATAATCCCAGCACCGGAGAAGCTGAGACAGGAGGATCACTATGAGTCCAAGCTGTGTAGTGAGACCCTGTATCAAAAGAATAAAAGTAATAACACAAAAAACCAAATTCACTCATGCAATCTATGTGACTGTCTTCTGTATATACATACACATATCCCCCTTCCCAGGAGCTCATCTATCTTTTGTTCCATTTTTCTCTCTTCCACATAGAAGGGAAACTTGGTTCAGCATTCCTCAGGAGGAAGACTGTAGGTCACATTAGCCTAGCATTCACTATCCAAATCACGACAGTCTTGGGGTAATGGGGAAAAGGCAAGTTGAAAATTAGAAGAGCCACAACAAATTGCACCTGTAGTAAGCTCCTGGTCAAGCATTCCTCTCCACTTAACATAAGTTCCTGGGTTGTAAGTCAATATATTTTTAAGCAGGAGAACATATCTTTTTTGCTTTTTCCCTGTAGATCAGTGTCTCCCTTTCCACCCTGCTTTATGTCCTATGGACTCCCGTGTATAAATGAAGTCAACAGGCTTCCTTGCTGTCTGGATTCCTTTTGGGTTGGGCCAACGGAAGTCATCAGCAGGAGACCAGCAGATCAGAGGAGAGTGAAATCAGGGTAATTACTCTCTCAGATCGCTCTCATCTGAGTACCGCCAAGGGGCTGTGGCACTTGACCTAAGTCACAGTTCCTTTGAGGTAGCCCCTCCCCCACGGCTCTCCAGGCCCAGGTGGGGGTTGGGAGCAGGAGGTGGCTGCAATACCCTTTCGGCATTCTTTGTTTGCTCCCCCAGCACGGCCCCAGCAGCAGTTTTTAGGGTTTTTATGTTATATGCACCTTAATTACCCAGTCTGAGCATGGCATCTATTTCCTGCAAAGGCCCAGGTTGGTGTGATTCACCCTCCCCGTGTGTGACGTGTAGGCAGCACAAGACCAGCCACCACAGTGAACAGGCAGTGTCAGGCAACCGCAGAGCAAGATGATCCCTGTCGCAAAAAGGGTCATGGGACTTCATGCAGTGGACAGAGGGATATCGGAGAATTGTTCAAGTCACATGGAAAACTATTTTCTAATTGTCTAGTGTGCTTGGCAGTTAAACAGTGCCATTGAAAACTCAAAATGTCGCTGCCAAAAAGACTGTTTTTAATGTCAAAGGATAAAGTGAGGCATTGAAAAAATATTAATATCCATGGTTTTAATTTTTTTGTATTTTTAGGGAAGGGTCTACAAGGTGTTCAGGGTCTCACTACTAGATTGGACTCATTGAGATCCACCTGTTTATAGCCTCCCAAGAGCTGGGATTACAGGAGGCCCACCATGCCCAATCTCAGTTGCCATCTCAGTGTGCCCCTGGGTGGGGCTGGCACAGCAGGCCCAGGCCCCTGCTCCTGCTTGTAGGCACTTTAATCCACTGAGCTATTTGGCCAGCTCTTGCAGTTTTAAAATAAAAGAAGCAGAGCATTTTGGTGTGTGTTTGTTTTAAGAGACATTTTGTATAGACTTCTGAAAAAAGTCTTTGTGAGCTGAAGACTACCCTGAGAAGCCACCCTTCCCTTTGGTCAGGAACGTCACATCCTTAGGCCAAATAACTCACCCATTTTCTACCTTAAGAATGAGCCCAGCTGTCATTATTATAGTCTATATCCTAATGCTCAGTCAACTTATCGTTATAATTTCACTGTATTTTTAAAGATGAAGCCATAGTCAAATTGGCATTCCTCTGTTGTGTGTCAAGATTCGATCCTTGCTTTAAGTGGATTTGGATGGCCTTCCTCCCAGTGATCTCTGGCTACCAAGATCCCCTGAGCATCCTTGGAAGGGCTGCAGCATGGATAGCCCTGGGGACAAGAAGGATATCTGGTCCTGAGTGAGCTTCTGAGACCTCCGTTTTGGCTAGGAATTGGCTTCTAGAACCACACGGCTGTTCCAGTTCCTGCTCTCACCACTCTGGCCCTACACACCCATTACTGAGACCTGTTTCAAAACTGAGCCAGGGTTTTTGGCATATGGTAAACATCTAGTCACTGTTAGCTCTTATCAGGATTTCTAGGATTACTACTTAGTATGTGCCTCTGGTAAGCATTGTATTTATTTTACTAAATAGTATTTATTATTGATGTTTTATTTTAATCTTTTATTTACTCATTTGTACAAGGTCTAACTATTCAGCTTGGACTCCTAGTGATTCTCCTGTCTCAGCCTCCCTGGCTCTGGGATTATAGGTATATACCATCATGCCCAGTTTCAGTGGCTGGCAGAGTGCACTCCGGGTTCTGGGGCTGGTGCAGCATGTAGTACCAGGGTTCAAACCCAGGTCTTTACAGCTGTAAGCAGGCTCTTAGACAGCTGAGCTCTCTCCCTGGCCCATTATTGATGTTTTTAAATGCTAGTTTCAAAATGATTTGATTTACAGAATAAAAGACTAATGGAATCAAAACCAGAATCTTTACCTTTCAAGCAAACTAATATATAATTCATATTAAAATGCCAAAACAAGAGAAGTAACAAGAAATATCAAGGAAAGGCCTGAAGAGTAACAGAAGCAAAGCTAATAAAGTACTAAAGGCAATAAAAGTAAATGGGAAAAATTCATTTTCTAAAGGGCAAATGCTGGGCAAATCATAAATTCAAACTAACCTAGACTTCCAATATCTAAATCAAAATGAGGAAATATTAAAATAAAAACAATACTCTTAGGGAAATGCTCAACATAAAGAAAGGGTTATGGAATTATTTATTCACGCAAGGTCAAGTTCAGTGTAAAATGTATCATGCTGCAATTACAATGAGAAATGGAATCATTTCATAAATTGGTTAAAAGTACAATCAATTAACAAAATCGAAGTCACCAGAAATGTGTATATGCCCCAAATCAGCCTCAAAATACAGAAAGCAAAAAATTTGGGACAAGTAGCAGTTAAAAAACTCCCCAAGGTAGGGGATGGTGACAGACGCCTCTCAACCTGCAGCATAGCATGGGTTGAAAATAATAACCAACTCTTAGCTTCTGCATTTGGAACCAGTTTCCCAACATGACGCTCTTCGATTATGAACCCTCTGAGCCCTCTGGTCATGGACACAGCTGCTTAAAACCTCACACTGGCTACATCCGGTCTCCAACTGCTTTTTCTGGGACTCCTCAGAGAAGAGCTTGGGCAGAGCAGAGCCCACCACCTCCAATGCCAGACAGCAGTGACAAGGAGGAATGAGGACCCCGCACCCTGCCCGTGCTTCAGAGTGAACGCAGGCAAGGAACTCTGTCCGTGCGGCCAGCTGACTCTTCAGCCACTGGAAGGGCGACCTGTAGCTTCAGTGAAGGAGTAGCCAGTTCATGAAGGGGTAGCTGCCATGTGAGCAGGCCCTGCAGCAGGCATGTGGCTGGGGTTCAGAGCACAGGGGCACATCCAGGTCTCAGCTCAAACTCTCTATATGTATTTTGTAAATTTCTGTCTTTTCCTGGCTGTGTTTTCCCATGCTAGTGACTCTTCCAGCAATACCTGCCTCAGCTGCAAACGAGGCCCCTGCCACCCCACCTTACCCTATGGCTCTAAAGCCATAGGGTAATTTAATTCTACCCCCGTGTATCCTCTTCCATAATTTATTTTTATTTTTTTTTTTACCTCAAATCAAAAGCTACAATATTTGCAATTTTATTTTATTTTATTTTGCTCTTTTTTTTTTCTCTTCCATAATTTATGTCATGTCTTTTTCTAGAAAGATAAGGGAGGACTATGAGTTCCCTCACACATAATTTTAACTGTTGGAGATCTTTGAACAGTTATAGACATTTAAATACTTTTTACCTGTTCGTGTAAACAAAATTTGTGTCAATAGTTACTGTCAAAGCACTTGAAGAAACTGTTCTTGAAAGTCTCACCTAGGACCTTGCAGCAGCCTATGACAAGAAAACTGAAAATAATATTCATGAAGGGTTAGTAGTAGTTTCTAAAATACTACTTTAAATGCAGAAGGCCTAGCAACAATAATAATGAGACAGACACACGTAAAGTATTAGTTCTCATGCTGATTTGAAAGGCACATACCTGTTGAAAACTCAGAACAGCATTTAAAATTTATTTGGGTAAACCTATAAGGTATCAATTTAATGATTTTTTTTTCTCTTACCTACAGACAGGCTTTAATAACATGTACGAGTTCTTGTCACTGTCTTGTTCCCTTGCTTTGCTATCTCATTTGTATGCAAATTCTCTCGCATGCAACTTATTCTTTGGTAAATGCTACTAGCAGATTGAGAGTCTCGGTAATTGTGCTCCATTCCTGTCTGCCCTATTTTTTCTTATTATATCACTGTGCAGCCCCGGCCATGAATTACAGAGTGGTGCAGACAGCAATTCTTCGTTGGAGCGATGGGCGATGGGGGATGGGTTGCCTCTACTTTCCTTGCCCAGCCCACCACCCACTCACACCGTGTCCTCTTCAGCTGGGGACATGGCTCTTGTTCATTCTTTCCATTGGCCTTTTCCTCCCTTGTTTTAAATCTGTTTTTGTTTTTTTGTTTTTTAACGAGAAGTTTCAGGGTTCTAATAGAGACAAGTCCTTCAACTAGCTCACTTAACCTCATCTGGTTCCCTCCTCTGACTTGATTTACTAAAATATGAGGGGAGAGAGGGAAGATCACTTTATATGCATGTATATGTTTTGGGTTATTTACAGTAAGGCTGAAAAATCTAATGAAAATTTCATGTTGTGTAGCTGTGCCAGGAATAGACATAAACATTATGTGTATACATTTACATACAAATATAAACACAATGTGTATACCTGTCTTTACATATGCATCTGAGTGCAGATGAATAAGGTGTGTATGTGTGTGTGTGTGCATGCAGAAACAGAGACAGAGATAGAGAGAGAGACTCTTAAGAGATCCTAAGCCTATCTAGAACAGTAATGCCTGTATTTCAACCCGAGACTTTCTATTACCTGTTTGAACTGGGGTAGTTTCTTAAAATTCAGGGCCTTATTTTCCTCATTAGTCAAATGAGGACAAGACCAGCACCTATCTCAGGTTTGCCACAAGGATCTAATCCAATAAATTCGTCCATATAAAGTGCTTGCTGATGCCTGGTAAGCGTCAATAAACGTCAGCTGTTTTTATTATCACACAGGATAAACAGCAAATAGAGATGTACACATAACAGACATTGATTACATTACATCCGTTATGCACTCAGCCGAACTCCTTGGCATCTGTCGAGGGAGTCCCAGCCTCCCTGCTGGCAGTGTGGTGGGTGGGAGTCCTCGGGGAATGTTAGGATGGGTGTTTGTGCACAGACATGCTTCTCGGTGGCATCCCAATGGGGCTCCTTGTCCTGTACCCATTCCCTGCCCCCCTTGGCCTGGGTAGAACACCTAGCCCAGTTGAACTTGACGATTGCGGTGCCAGTCAGCACCAACCTTCTGCCTGGCAGGGCCTCCCATGGACATCTGTCCTCATGAAGGGATTCACAGGGTCCTGATGCCCTTGTGCCCACTGAGTACAATGACGATGGTCTTGTCCCAGGGTCCTAGAGACCAGCCAGGCTGAACAATACACTGCTGTCTGCTGAGACTGCAGAAGCCTCATGATGTGTAACATTCTGTGACCACAGATGAGATAAACCCATTTAAAGGAGGAAAAGGTCTATCATGCCTCACAGCTTCAGAGGGTTTGGTCCATATTGACATGGCCCATTGCTTTTGGGTCTGTGGCAAAGCAGAGTGTCATGGTGTTGGGGACCTCAGCATGGAGCGGCACATACTACCAGCAGCATCACTTTCTAAAGGGCTTTGCAGGGACAGCCTGCTTTGGTGACCACCCAGTCCCTGTGGAAAAATGGACATTGTCTTCCTATTTTTCAGATTTGTCAACTGAAGGTCAGGAATTTGGAGCTTGCTGCAGGTCATGTCATGTTGTCATGAAGACATGACAACATACAGACCCAAAAACTGATTTTCCACAACTGTAGTCTAGTAATCTTTTCACTCTTGTATTTACTCGACAAATAGTGACTGGGAGCCTGTTCCACACAGCAGGCCCTTCAGGGATAGGCGTGGGCAGGGCAGTGCTGCCCCTACCTCCCACAGCCTCTGATCTCAGGCACAGACACAACTGATTATAATTAAGTGTGCTGGGTGTTGTGGCAGAGGAAGTACATTTATTAAACATTGTGCCAGCTATTCTGCCAGAGGCTGGAGATTAATCTGAATGCATGAGTCTGTGACCAGCTCTGCCTCCAGGGACCTGTTGTTGGTGACATTCCAGATCTGCCTCCAATGTTTCTAGCTGTCCACCCAGGGCAGGACTGTCTGTGGGGTGAGTTTGGAAGCTCAGGCTGGACTCCTCTGAGTCCTTCTTGGCAGTGCAGGGACAGCACCAGACTTTGTACAAAAGCAGGGGGTCAAATTGTGGCCCAGGCACAGAGGACCTGCCAGAGGTAGGCATGGATGGGAGGGCAGGAGGAGGTGAGAGGGGAAGATGTCCACAGAGGCCCACACACAAGTGGCTCTGGATGCTAGGTAATTAATTCACTCCCGTTCAGGTGAAGACCTCCTGCACTGTTGGGAATAGCTCTCCTGGGTAAAAAATGTATGTTACAAGGCATTTACAGAATAGGTAAAAAAATAAATGCCCATCACAAGACTCCCCACTTACAGAATACTTTCTACAGCCTGTATATCTGTTATACCATGTAGTTTCAAAAATCAGTCTGTGAAGTGGTAACTTACTCTAGTGAGTTATTATGCTAACACACCAGAGGGTGGATGCTTTATAAAGAAAAAGGGCCAACTTAGCTCACAGTTGCAAAGATTCATGAGAGCAGCCTCTGGTGTCAGCTTCTGGCACGTAGCATAAGGATGGGAGCTCAAGAGACAAGGAGAGGGATCAGTGGTAGGGATAAGCAAGAGAGCCAGCCTAGGACAGCCTAGCTCATGCCCTAAGACCTGGCTATCATGGTAGACAATTCAGTGGCCATAAGACAGCGTGAATCTCAGCGAATCAGCTCCCACTTGGCTGCTTCTCACAGATTACACGACCTCTCATCACAGTTACCGTGGGGATTAAACCTTCCTCCGAATCATAGCCAGTGGGTACTGTGCAGATTAAGGTGATGAACCAAGACATGCACCTTGCTATAAGTGATAGAACCAGGATTCAAACCCAGGGCTTTCTGAAGGCAGAGCCAAGACACCTCCAACACCATCCAACATGACGTCAGGGGTAGTTCACCCCAATAACAGACTTGGCCTCCTGCAAGAGTAAGGAGGAAGCAATGGCAGCACCTGTGGGACTTGCCCAGCAGCCAGTGGAGGCGAAGGGCAGCACAGGTGTACGGGATGATGTACCGCATCCTGGATGGGCCTGAGCTCATCGGTGCAGCGGTGCACTGCTGTGGGGCCTGAGGACGGACGTGTGGTGCGAGGGCTGCCAGAGGTGACCTTGGGAGGAGGGCAGAGGCCACTGCCTCAGACGCCTCACCTGCCCAGCAGTGGAAATTTGGAGCCTTGTTGTGAGTAATAAGGAGCCACTGGGGGCTTCAGGGGTAGGTAGTGGTGTGAAGGAGGTGTATCGCTATGGGTTTTTTTCCCACCTTTTTGCAAATGAAATTTAAAGGCATTGTGGAAAAGACTCTGGAGCCTGTCAGGTGGAAGATGTTAGACCACGTGCCTCCTCAGTGCTGCTGATCTCATCACCTCGTGGGTATAAAAGTCTTTGCAACATGATCTCAGCAGATGTGTGATTCCCCACAAATGGTACAGTGTATAGCTGTATTCAAGTGTGATGTGTGTTCAAATTTATGGCAACAGTGAATGCTGAGATGACACAAAAATATGAGTCCTGGAACTAGGCGGATGAGACGGGCATGCACCGCTGGGGGTTGTACACAATGCCAGTAGATTGTGTGCTTAGAAATGCTTAATTTCATGTTGTGTGAATATTACTTTGATTTTTAGAAAGCCAAGCAAGTGCAAGAAAGAAAACCTGCAGTCTTCGTTTCAGGCCCCAGGGAGGTGCCTCACACACGCTGGGCACACGTCCTGCTTGGGAGAGTAGAGCTGTGATGAAGGTCAAGGTAGAGTGGGGCTTCCGAGGAAGAACTGGTGGAGTCTGGGGGTTGAAGGAGGGAGAACATTGTTGAAATGGAGAAGAGCTGGTGGCTCCCTGATTCTACTTTGGCTGTAGAAAAAAGAAAGATTTCCCCCTTATAAAGAAGCTGATGTTACCAATGCTGGGATAATTTCCCAGGGCTTGGTATCCAATGGAGTGAGGAAATTTCTAGGTACTTCAAGAAGTAAATCCAGTTTGAGAATAGGACTAGTCATATTTAAATGAAGATAACTGAAGTCAAGTCTGAAGAGGGTAGATTAGTAGAAGGGTGAAGTAAGTAAAGTCAGGAGCAGTGGGAAACTAAGGCGTGAGTTGGAAACCAGGCAAGAAGGGATTTGCCAACCGTGTGGTAAGTGAAGGGGTGGAACGTGGACAGACAGGGTCTCACTTTGACCATTCAAACCTGAAGTGCCTGGAGTGGATGGACGTGAGCTTGGCAGAAGAGGCCACCCATGGAGAACATGAACAGCCAGGCTGCGAATGGAGGGTGGGGAAGGACCAAATCTAGATGGTGTCCAAAGAAGGGCAGCCTAATAATAAACACAACCATCTGGCAAAACCAGGAGAATGCAAGTCAGGGGGGCTAAAGAGAATATTCTAGAAAGACCTGTGGTGTTGAGCTCTATGGGATTGGGAGACAATAAGTGTCTATTGGCTGGGCTTCTGGGTATTGTTGGTGAAAGTTGCCTCAGAGATGACTGAGTCTGGGCAAAGAAGGGAAGAGGAAGGTGTGGGCTGACTGGTGAGTAGAGGAGAAGGTATAAGCCCTTAGTGTGTGGATTCCTCCTCAGTGCTCTTTCTCCTTTCCCTGTGCATGAGTGCCCAGAGAAAGTTTTCTAGAGACATGATGAGCTTTTGGTTCTGAATTCTTGGGTGTCCAGCCAATTTGGGAACCAGCAGGACTTTTCTAAGTTAAGCAGCCCTTTCAACTCACTATACCTGATGATAAGAATTTAATAAAAAGCATCCAAAATGCTACCTAGGTTCTGTTCAGGAGGCTGCCAGTGCTGGGAGTGGCAACAGAGGCCTCCTCCCCCAGCCCGTATGACCCCTCAGGGAGGCCCCTTCGGTGTCTGCTTGAAGAACTCGCCTCCATACTTTCACATCCTCTATCAACACCTGCGCACTTGGGTGTTGACCACACTTGCGCTTCCTGTTTGTACAGAAAGTGCCATTCAGGCAGCTGCTGGTGAGACCGGAGCTCCACACGGCCTTGGAAGGAACGACTGAAACAACTTACTTGGGGAAGAAAGAAGAGGGGTGTGTGAATCGAGGTAAGATCATGCCGGAGGGCATATGCATGCTCTTGGCTACCCAGAGCAGCCTTTATATCCTGCAGGGTGGGACTCTGAGTAGCCAAGGCAATGCTTCTCAGGGCCCCACAGCAGGGAGCATCCCAGCCTCCCACCGACACAACCCCACCAGGGGATGGGCTAGACAGGGAGAAGAAGGCAGCAGCGGGACTGTGGCTGGGCAGGTCATAGGACTCACCTCACGGAGGTCATTAGCTATAAATTAAGAAAGGAACTCAAGGGTTGGCCCTGACTGAACCCCTGGATGGCCGTGGGCATGGTGGAGGTCTGGCTGCAGGAAGGAGGGGGTGGAGATGAAGCCACCCAAAGCTGCCCTCACTCCTGCACAAGTGGCTTAGAATGAACCAGGCTCTTGACTGTGGGGGCGAGCAGTGCTATCTTGTATTCCCTGGAGACATACTAGATGTGAGAAAAATACAGTAAATGTTTAAAAACTTTTATTATTGTAAAGGACATGGTGCCGTTAAAACCCCATTTTTATAAAGCTAAGGAGAAGCAATAATATGGCAAAGGATTTTTTCCAATATGTGATTTCCTTGCTATTCAAGTCATACAAATCTAACCATGCCAAAAGTGCCTTTCCTAAGCCCTTTAATCAAAAGTGGGAAACCCCTGAGACAGAGAAGGCACAGAGAGCCAGAGACCCAGTGCTGTGACAAGAGCGCCGGATGTCGCAAGTAGCCATAGATCAGTTGTACAGACTAAATGAATTTTTTAAAAAAAGTTATTCTCTCTGCTGTTACCAAAGCATTTGTTCCTTGGTGCAGCTTACAGCTTTCCTCACTGGGAGGACACTGAGGTCTGCGGAGGTTTCTGTCTCGCTCCTGAAGTGAGAGGCTTACAGCGAAAGCAAGGCAGACAGACACTCAGGCATCTCTGAGGTTTATTTGGTTCCCGCTATTGCTGTCCCCTTGCTCCAGGTGTTACCTGCACTGAGTGTCTAGTTGTGTCATGTATATTTTAAATCTGGATTGGAAAATGGAAATGACACACACTTCCTTTGGGCCTCAAATTCCAACCCTAATGAGTCCTGAGCCTCTCGCCACGCAAGGTCCTACACTGTAACATGGATCCAATAATAGGCTGCCACATAGGGAAGGGTTCCGTGAGCTCAAGGTTCGTGAACAGTGCTGGGCACACTGGAAAAGCTCAGTAAGTATGGGCAATCCCCATCATCGACCTCGTCACTGGCATCTGCCATGAATTGATGCTGTCAATGTAATTGTGCATTAGAATCATGCAAGGTGGCAAAGGTGGAAAGCAGAGAGTGTATGTGACTGGATCGAGGGGGAGACACTGACAGCCAGAACCCACACACTGCAGAGGAATAGTGAGCAGGAGGTAGAGGGAAAAGCCCAGCAACAGGCGCGGCAGCCCACGAAGCCCAAGGACAGCACCTTGTGCGTGTCTGTGCTTCTCACGTGTGAAACACTGTGTACAGGGTGTGGTGTGCATTCTTTCTTTATACTGTCTCCAAGCCACTGTGACTGTGCCTGTTATAGAGAACAGGGTGGAGAAGTACTGAGGGAGCAGAGCTTGGAAAGGGCAGAATTGGGATCAGACTCTGTGGATCCAGAGCCTCCATCCTCACCTCTCAGATAGGAACTAAGTGGAAAAGAAACAGGACTTATGAGGCAGCCAAGTGCCAAGAATTTAAGGAACAAGTGCGAGGTCACAGTGAGAGTTCATGGTTTGGCAAGGAGGCTGCAGGGGACCGGCTGGCTTGCGGATCATGTAGCACACACCTCTGTGGAGAGGGAGGGACCCCCAAGGCCAATGTGCTGCCTCTCAAGCTTGGCAGCCACTAGACTTTGCTCTCAGGTGATCTGCATCTTCCACATGGTTTATCTGTGGTGTGAGAGTTCTGGCCCCTCTCTGGTACACAGGACATGGGGAGAGCCCAAGAAGATGCAGACACAAAGTGCCATTGTAGCATTTTGGAGTCACAGAAAGCCAAAACTGCTGGAGCGACTTTCAGTCAAGGCAGGTTACAAAGAAGGAAACAGTACAAATGCTGCTGGTCCCTAATGGCGTGCAATTAAGTGTGGCTGAACTTGGCCTTTCAACTGGTGTCCTTGCACTCTCTGGTGCTAATGTTCCAAAATTCAGTGAGCCACTCTCATTGACGAAGCGTTCGTTTACTTCTGAGTTTTGGAGATTATAAATCACCCTGCAAGGACTCTTCTGCAGATCTTATACTGCAACCACCCTATCTGCCCTTTCAATGTGGGCAACTCAAATCAGCAAAGGGTCTCATTTTTGCTTATATTTTTTTGACTGTCTGTACGTTGATGTTTGAAGTTTTCAAACATAGCTTTAGAAAATAGTGAAAAAACTTCATCCCTGTGTAGAAAACAGGACCAATACACGTCCCTCTTATAGTGAAATAGCACCATTTTTCTCATGATTAAAATAGAAGCAGGTGTTTGCAAATGATTGTAAACCTATTAAAAAGCGTCTTGCACAAATATCCTTCTTTATAGCTTTTATCTGTGCTAAAAATGGGGGTCTATAATGAATACAAGACAACTAGATTCCTGCAATAACTAATAAACATGGCAATTTGATTTATTGCTGTTCCTCCACGATAGCCTGTTGACAGATTTTTCTTTATGGAAAAATTACCATGGTCTAAATCTCTATCATATGGCACTTAATTCAATCGACAATATGTTAACAATTAGATCCTGCTTAAACTACCATCAGCCAGCCGACCACGGAACATGTTAAGTAGGATGACAATCAGATAACTAGCAAAATGCTTCGTGGCAGCTTCCTCGGGCCAGTGAGTCAGGCCGAGACTGTGGGTCATGAAGACAGAAGGAGCTACGGGAGCATCTACTTTGGCCCATCCTGAATACTGAAATAGTCCCAAGGTTTCCCAAAAGCATGCAAAGAATTTGTGTTTGAATTGGTTGGTAGCTGCTCACATTGCTGTTCACAGTTCTTCTGCCCCTCTGTCCTCTGAGACCTGTGAGGATAAAGCTGCACGCTGAAGGCGCTGGATCCCCAAATCCTCTCTCAAAGCAGATGCATGATCTCAGCCCTGTGGCTCTGTCCCACTTCGTGGCGAGCTCTAATACCTTACCTTTCCCCCGAGTCCGGGATGTTGATCACAGCAGAGAAATCTTTTTTAAGTAGAACAAGCCCTTCCCCTTCTTTATTGTCCTCCAGGAATCTGGTTGTATGGGACAGCACAGTTGTTGCACAGAAAGAAACCAAATTGTGTGGTGTCAAACAATGACAGAGCAGCAAGTGCAGGATGTGCAGTCTGGGCGGCAAGGAGCAGCGAGAGCGCAGTCCCAACAGGGGTGGGCCCGTACATGACGTGGCCCCTGCCGTGACACGTATGACCTTCACGTCGTTGTACTGGCAGAGAGTGATGAGCTACTTTAGGTTGTGCCTGTAGCCCAGGGAAAGGTCAGGCCTGTCCCTCTGGCTTTGCGGCCTGCCTCCCCCCGCTATGCGCAAAGGCATCCTCCAAGTAGGAATAGGTGGGTAGGTAGGCAGGGGTGACAGTAATCATCATAGATGTCTCCCACCCCGGCATGGTGTGTCAGTCTCTGGCAGGAGGCTGGTTTGTCATAAATGGGTGAGAGCTGTTGCTGGGTTGGTTCATACTAATAGAAGTGCAGAGTGGGAGCTGGGAGAGGCCATCCTACCACTTTCTGAGGTCTCTTTCTGATTGTTTTGCTTCTACAGCTGAAAACAGAGCATGAGGTGAAGCTTTCCTTGGGAACCTGGGTGACCCTATGGGACTCCCCTCCCAATTCTACTAATAGGGACAATTCTTGAGCTTCAGCTCCACCCTGAGCATTCTGTGGACTTTGTCTGAATCCCCACCACAGTGCCACAGTGGGTATTACATGCTTCTTTGATATATAAAGAATAGAGGCCATAAGAGGTCAAAAGACACATGCAGAGCACTAGCTATGAGGCCCAAATCTGGACAGCCTGGCCCTGAAACCTTCCACACCCAGCCTTGGGGGACCCTAACTTTAGGATGCCCACTAACAGCACATGTGGCATTGCTTGAAGACAGAAGGAGACCACTCTGTGTTGGTGTGATGATGTGATGGTGTGATGGTGTGTGTGTGTGTGTGTGTCTGCGCTCGTGTGCAATGCATGCACATGGCACACATGCACACATAATCAGCAAGGATGATGAGAGGGAAGTCAGGGGCTTGGGAGAAACTCATCCCAGATGCTGTGACTCTCTTGGGCTGTCCCCGATTCCAAATACCATGACGGTACTTTCCGAAGCAAAGATCAAAGGACATATGGTCTGACTCTGGGCTAACAAAGAGAAAAATATTTGAAATCAGGAATATCTGGGGCATTTCGAGATGTGTGGCTAGCATCACTCCCAGGGCACCTGGAAATCACGGAATTTTTGCAAAGCACCATGAAACATTGATTTCGAGTCCCACCCTCCAAACTAGGGATGCTTTTCTCACAGAAACTAGGAGCACTTTACACCTACGTTGTACAGTTCATATCTGTGATATGCACACAGAAATAGCAAAGGTGCTAAAATCTGTTTGCATCACTCGTAAAATAATTAGAACTCTCAAGAGGATTCCTTCCATGTACATATATTTCTTGTGGCAAAAATATTAAGAAAATATAGAAAGAGGTATAATTTACAAAGGTAGCAAACTTTAAATACCTAGAAAAAAATTTGAGGAAACACATAAAACCTATATGAAAAAAATCTACTTACAGATGTAAAACATGTAAATAGAAACATACCATGAAGATTCAGTATCAACTCTCACTAAACTTATATGTAAAAAAATAAATTAAAATTCCCATACATTTAGGGAGGCAGGGAACTTGATACAATTCCAACCTAAAATCCCAGATGAATTATAAATAAGAATATCTGGCATGCTCTTGAGAAAGGAAGAAAAGAGCAGGTGTGCTGCTTGCCTCGTCTGGGGTCATGGGATTCTAAATGGATGAACCAGTCAATATGGGAAAGTGGAAAAAGGAAAGTCGGTGTTCACAGGCTTGTATGCAAACTGTTATGCCAGAAAACCCCCTCGTGATGGGTAAGACAGAGAGTGAGAGCAGTCATACCCAGCAGTCGGTTCTCGCATGACTCGGTTCTTCAGTCTGTGTGAAAGTTATCTGTGTCTTCCTTCAGGTTACACCGTCTTCTTCACCCTCTAAAGCTTGTTCTCCTGCGTCTGTTCCTGTCACACTGGCTGTTCCTTTTCAGGCCCATTTTGGGGTGCTCCTCCAACCCTCTCGCATCATCGGCTGGTGGATACGCCAATCCTCCTATTTCTCTGCTCCTTGCTGATGTGTATGGCCCATTATGACCAGTAAACACAGACAGTGCCCATCTGTCACCTCAGCCCTGACTTCTCTGACCACAGACCCGGATGTGGCCCTACACTCAGCCTCTCTTTTGGGGGTTGCGTTCAGCCACACCATCTTAACGTGTCCAGACAGCTGCTCCCTTCCCTGGCTCCAGCCCTGTTTCTCCTTCCCTTTTCTTGACTTACTTCTTTCAGACCCCTGGATCACCCATCCCCCTTTACTTCACAGCCCACATCCTCTCCCCAGCAAATCTTTCTCATGCATCCTTTGACCTGCATCCAGAATGGAACTTGTTCTCCTCACAGCCATCCCCTCCTCTCTGCTAGGAGACCCTGGGCCCCATCTGCTCTCCAAGCTGGTCTCCTTTACCAGGCTCTCGCTTCTTTGCACTAAGCCCAGTCCCAGAGGAATTCTTGTAAAACTTAAGTCAAAACATATGACTGCTCAAGAGCATCCAGTGCACTCCAACCTTTCCAGTGCAGCATTTATTGCTGCACCCCCAGCTGCCTCGGCACATGGTGGCTTAAGACAACTTTTCTGCTCCAGAGGCCATGGGGCACTTGGAGGTGTCTGAGCTGCAGGACCTCTCTGCATCCCTGTGTCTGGTGTCTCGTGGCCTTGCCCCCTTCCTTCTGTGGCATCTCAGCTCCCCGTGGCTTCCACTTTTCAGCCAGTGGCCATCTTCAGCAGGTGGATTTTATTTCTGTTGTGATTGGCTTCTGAGAGGTGGGGAGCAGGAGACACTGCACTATTTAAAGGCTGCTCCCCCGGCCTTGCACAGCACTCTTCTGCTACTTTCTTGTAAAGAGAGCAATCTCCAAACCTCTGCAGTTTCAGGGAGGCCGGGAGATACACACTCCATGCTGCTGGGTGCATGCAGTTCTGCACCGAGGAGAGAGGGGCATCTTGCTGTGACCATCTGTGGGAAATCCATTCAGCCCAAAATGCAGAGCCCCTCTCAGGGAGGGGAGTTCTGCCCACCCCAATATTTTCCAGTGCAGCCCTCCCACTTCCTGGTCCTGCTCCAGGAGGGGCCTCTGCCTTTTCTTGAACACACTCACTTAAGAGGTCGGACGCCTGTTGCTTCCCCTACTGAGAACACTTTCCTGGGTCCACAGTCACCTCTCATTTCTGTCATGTCTCCCCCCAATGCCATGATTCATAAAGACCTTCTCTGACCACCCTGTAATGCTAACCACCCCACTCCTCCTGTCCACCACGCCTAGCACCATCTAACATAGCCACTTGTCACTGTCTGCCCTTCGCTTTAAATTGTAAATTCTCTGTGGTACCCGAAGGACCTGGAACAGTACCTAGTCTTAGCCAGTGCTAGACAAACTACTTGTTCAGTGAACTTTTCAGTAAGTGACACTGGGATACTTTGTAAGGAGGAGAGTAAAACTAGATGTATAGGTGATATGTTAAAATACATTACATTCTAGAAGCACTATTTACTTTTGTCTTTTTGATGTGGTTCAGGTTGGCCTTGAACTCACTTTGTAGCCTAGGCTGGCCTCAAACTTGCAGCAATCCTTGTCTCAGCCTCTTGAGTTCTGGGATTACAGGCCTATACCACCATGCCTAGCTTAGAACCATCTTCGTATGATGTAGTGAAACTTGAAATTTACTAGTGTAAAACTGGGTGTATATTAAATGATCTTAGGATGAGGAAGGCTTTTATAAATTTGATACAAAGTAAATTAAGTATAAATAAAAATAAGGACTGTCAAAAAACTCATAAAAACAGTAAAAGAATGAATAACAAACTTGGAAAAAATACTTCAGTGTGAAATGAAAGCTTTCTACCCTTATTATATGAGGAGATCTGTCAAACACATTCAGGAAAAACATATAAATGTCCAGTGAACATTTGCAGAGAAAATGTTTGCTTCAACAATAAGCCAAAGTTATACATTGGAATTGTGTAATATGGGCAAACATTTAAATTAATATTATTGTTGAAAATCCATACCTTTATACGGTCTTTATGTGAGTGGAAATTGGCACACATTTTCCTGCAGGTAAATATCTGTAGATATCAAAAGATTTAATTCTGAGTAGGAGTTCTCCTAATGCATGTGTGCACAAGAATATCTATTGTAATGTTCTTTCTCATAGCAAAAAGATAAATTCCAAATGTGATTTGGATGATTTATAGCAGTGGGACACCATGTAAAATCTTAATGTATATTTCTTTTGGAATGTAAGTTAACCCCTTAGTGTTAAGTGGAAAACCTGATTAAAATAAGTTTAAAATAAGTATGATACAAGTATAGAAGCATACATATATCTTATTTTAAAGAAGATGATTACACATGCAGCCATTAAAGTGAAGATCTCAGCCGGGCATGGTGGCGCAGACCTGTAATCCCAGCACTCGGGAGGCTGAGGCAGGAGGATTGTTGTGAGTTCAAGACCAGCCTGAGCTACAAAGTGAGCTTAAGGCCAGCCTGAACTGCATAGTGAAACCCTGTCTCAAAAAGACAAAAGACAAAAAAAAAAAAAAGTGAAGATCTCCACAGCTACAACCATAGGTGTACACAGAATTCATTTTTTTTTAATTTTTTGATGATTTGAAAAGACCATATTGTTGCAAACACTTGACCAAAACAAAAAGGTATTTGCTACTTGGTTATTTATTTTTCTCTCTTCAAGTAAGCAGTAGGAGTAGGAGAAAAAAGTATTTTAAAAAGTCATTTGAGAAAAATAAAACTGAGCAAATCTTACCTGTAAACCTAATTTCTTCTTTCACTTATGAAACAACCTAATTCAATTTTTACCATGTTAATAATACATTTAGTTCATCAAAACCACAAAATGGTGCCATACCAATGTGTCAATAGCATAAACTATTTAGTGACGCCTTGAGTTCCATTTTTTGCCAACTTCGAATGCTAGGGCCATATTGCATGTGAATAGCGTCCCACTGACCGTTCATTGCTGTATGTACTGCATCATGGGGATCCAGGTATCCACATGGCATTTCATACAAACTGCTTCAATACTTAATTTTCAAACTAAAGCTGAGTATGAAAAGGAAGAGAGATGGTATGCATTTTTAAAACTAATTCCCTAGCTCTCTTGTCCTTTCTCTTTACTGTCATGGATCTCATTTTTATTTAAAAAAAAAACCAACCAAACAAACATAAATGGCCTTTGTCTTTGATGAACAGAAAACGCAGCTTAGCTGTCACCTCTGTCTTTTCCTGAGATTGTGCCATTTCCTGTTTTATTTTGTCTATTTGTGTTTTACAAATTTGTTTTTAAAATTAATGCATAAAAATCACATATATTTGCGGTATGCAGCGTAATACATGGGTAGAAGTGTCCACTGAAGAATGCTTGCGTCCACTCCATCAGCATGGTCACCTCCTGCACTGACTCTGGCAAGGAGGCATAGACTTCACTCTTGGCTGAGTCAAGTGCCCAGGGCATGGTCTCACTGAAGCCACTGTGCTGCTCCGCAGAGCTCTTACACACAGTTCTGCTGTCTTCCAGCAGCATTATCCAGTCTTAGCAGCAAAATCCTAAGTGCACCTGGTAGCCTTCACTGGGAAGCCAGTTCTCCAAGACACACAACTAGGAGTGTTCCACTAAAATGTTGTGCTGGCAGGGAGGCAGACAGTGCTTGGCAGAGCAAGTGCCTGCAAGGAAGCCCCAAGGCCAGGTTCCATCTCCTCCAGCTCCTTCCTTTGCTGGCTTTGTAGTGACTGGAGAGCTACCCCACAGAAAGGCACAACAGGTGGACTCAATGTGCCGGCAGATGTACCTGCCTTAGAACAGCATCTGCAATAGAGCAGGCGCTAAGCAGAGTTAGCACTTGCCATTCTTAACATCTTCTCAGGCCAGGTGCAACACAGGGGTGGAATTTGAAATGGTCTGCTATGTCACTTACCCTTTGGTTTATTCTCAGGGTACATGTGCTACCCCACTTTCAAGAGTACCACTCTGCTTTCTCCCATTTGACTCATAGATGTGACCATGAAAGGACATTACCAGAGCCCTCCAGTTCCTGAGAAATCTATTCTCAAAGGTTGTCTGTCAAGAACATGAATGCCACTCATCCACGTAGCTTAGGAGTTGAGCAAGCATTGCAGATGTGGCAAATCAACCCCGTTGTCCTGGGGTCTGAGTGTCACAAGATTAGCAGGTTGCCCTGTTCCTGTGTTTTTAAAATAGCACATTTGTGATGTGGGGCTAGAGAGATGCAGAGTTGAAGAGATTGCTGTGGAATTCCTGGCCATTAATTTTATGGCTCTATTATTCAGCCTTTACTGTTGTCTGGCCCACAATTATATTTTTGCGCTCTAGGAAAGGCCCAACAATCTTTGTTTTAGAGATGTAGAGCCATGGCTACCTTCTTGACAGGAAAACATCTTCTGTTGTCTCAGCTGAGATCATCCAGGCCTTAGCTGGTTTGCCCAGGAGATGAAAGGTGCTGACGGTAGTGGCAGCGACATCAGATGATTTCCTTACTGCGCACTGCAGCACCCAACCCCCTAGAATAACTGTGCACTTGGTACTTTGAGGTTTCCTAGCCATTATGGTTTGAAACTGCCCCTGGGTTCCTAGGGGCTTTTATTTCTGAGCAGCACTCACGTACACCGGATACTGTTTTAGACACACTTCTTTTTGAGCCAGTCACAGCATGTAGATCATTTGTAATCCTCTTGCGTCAGCCTCCCAAGTGCTCTAGGCCTGTGCCATCACAGCCACCATGGGCCAGCCAGGCCCAAGAACTGTGCCTTCAGCAGGCAATCTACCACAAGGGCACAGCTTGGAGCAAGCCCACATCCCGCTGGCTTGGAGGAAGGGATGTGTATTTTCTCATTCTCACAAAACCATCAGCACCTCGCCAAGCCAGGTGTCCCTGGGATGCACCCCATGCAGTGGGGGTCTCTTCGCTATTGCATAAGGCACAGGCTCAGGTGGAGGGAAGTGCGGGGAAGCAGGTGGGGCTGGCGCAGAGTATTTCTAGGAGTGACTTCAGCACGCTGTGAACTCAGCTTAGATTCAGTTAAGAGTAAATGCACTGGAGAACTTCTAGAGACATCTAAAACCTTTACACATCCTAGCCAAGCTTGGAGATGACTATTGTCCTTATTCTGTTTTGGATTCCACATGCTCTCAACTGACCAGAAGCTTCTGAAAGGGCGCCGGTGACAGCTGACCATGGTGTGCTTTCTTTTCATGAACAGTGCAGCATGCAGCTGGAAGAACTACATAGAGGCCAACGAGAAGGTTAAAGCCAGAATTCCAATCTCCACTAAGCATCGTAGTATTAAATAATGTGAACTATCAAGCGCTCCCTGTGTGCTGAGCACTAGAAGCTCATGGTCATTGGCAGATGACGTCTCTCTCTGCATCTCACTTCACACTTCACTTAAAGTAGGTGCAATAATGCGCCTGTCTTCTGGGTCGCTGTGAGGAATTAATGAGGTCATAGGCAATGCGTCCCGAGTGCCTGGAAATACTAAACACTCAGTAAAAAGTAGCTGTTTTGTATTATTTGGATAGTGCACCTGCCTGAACGTTAACACACCAATTACTTGAAGAACAAGTAAATTAGACTATTGCGAAGAGGGTTAATTCCTCAGCCTGGTGGAGCATTTTGTGAAGCACAACAGTAATTTTCTAAATGGCCCTGAGTAACCTGGAAAATAGCATCCATGAGACACAGGCCTTGCTGACTTCCCAGAGAGTAAATTGCCCATTGGAATGGCCTGACCGTTACTCAAGCATAATGCGGACTGTTTTCTTGCAAGTACACACAGACACTTAGTTACTTGATTGCCAGGGAAACTACTAGGCTGATGTATTCGCCTAAGTAGCTCAGTTTTCTTTCCTCCCTGGAGCAGTATCCCATATATAGTTTAGATTTTATTCAGCTGATTGTTTATTCCAGGAAGCCTCTATCCAGAGAAACTGGCAAGTCAGTGGACATGTGATGACGCCACAGCACCTGGCCTCAGTATTCTGATTCCGGAGGGGGAAGGAGTCCTTAGGGGTTCTTGTCTCAGAGCAACATCAAAACCCAGCTTTGGGTTTAGTGTGTTGTAGCTGCTAAGTTTGTTGGTGGCGCTGGCTCAGATGCACTGAGCCAATCTGAGGGAGGACGGGCCTCCTGGCTCTGGCCAGCTCCATCCTGGAAGCTGCAGCCTGCAATGGGCAGGCGGCTCAGGCTAGTGAAGGTGACAGATGGACTGGAGGTGCCTGATTGTTGGTCCTGACCTCTGACCACATTCCCTCCCTCTGTCCTCTCGAAATGTGTTCACAGGAAGGATAAACAAATTAGCATCTCAGCATGGAGACCTAGAGGTCACCCAGCCCAAGCGTGGCCCCCTTGCCCAGCTCCCTTTGATAAGGCATCATTGATTCTGTCCAGAACTCCCAGGAACAGAAGCTCAGCGTCTTCCATGGGGCCCTGCCTCTTGCAAGGAGCTGTAATCTTCTGCATGTCCTCCCTTCATGCTGAGATTAGCCTCTCCTATTGGTATCATCAATAGGGGATAAATCTGAGACTGTGACACTGACTGGGGCACACAGGCTCTCAGAATCCACAGTTCCCTCTGGAGCTAACTCACAATAGTGGATGAAAAACATTCATCTCCCGCAGCACAGATTGGAAGGGAGGCTCTGGAAAGATCATGGCTTGGACTCAAGCGAAGCTTCCCTAATTGGGTCACTCTGATATCTCATCACTGGCCACAGGGGCATGGGAGCGCTTTGGGAATGTGCCTCCTGAGATGGGCTGTGAGGAGAGACAGAGACTTGATGTGGTGTGGCATGGGGCCCGGGAGATGCTCAGAGGCAGAGCTAGAAGAACTCATGGAGTTCCAGCTGTGGCACCAAACAGCCTCACAGGCATGGGCAGATGGCTTTGACCTCATGAACCCCTATTCCCTAGCTACCCACTGCCCCACCCGCATGAGGGCAGGGATAGCAGAATCCAGCAAGACAATGGCTATGAGGGACAATACTAGCCCCTCTGAAGTGACAGTGGGAAGGAGCAGGATGGAACATTTTGATTAAAGTGAGCCAAACACAGGCCAGTGA
This sequence comes from Ctenomys sociabilis, assembly GCA_004027165.1. NCBI lineage: Eukaryota > Metazoa > Chordata > Mammalia > Rodentia > Ctenomyidae > Ctenomys > Ctenomys sociabilis. The sequence continues at coordinate 13,800 of PVKA01015668.1, read as the reverse complement.
CCCTGGGTCTTCTGAACAGCTGTGTCTCTAGCACTAAGCACCTGCAGCCTTGTCCACTTTTCCCTGACCTGCAGCCACAGCTTCAGATCTGTATCCTGGAGATGAGGGGGCAAGGGACACAGCGGTGATACCTCCTAAAGCCACCGGCAGCATGGCCCCAGCCTCGTGGACATGCGTCAGCTCTGGCTCCAGGTCAGGCTCTAAGAACCAGTAATTAATAACACCTTCCTTCTTCCAAGTGTCAACACAACTTAAATAAATATAGCAATAAAATATTCAACTGTTGGGAACAGAAATGAAGAAAAAATATAATTGATTTGAGAGGCTTTTGCTGCAAAGATTCCCTGGGGCCACGGACTACATTTTATTAAAAAATATATCGGCATACTATATTTTCTACATTTCTTATGCAATAATTTTGAGTTTCTCAAGGGGGAAATAGTATTATTGAAAGAAAAATAATTATGACAAGTGTTAAAGATTAGCGAGCTGGATTCCCCCAGTGGGCCCCCAACATCCTGGGAGTAAGTTAAGTGCCTTTGAAAATGACGTGAACTCTTATCATTGAGTAAATTACTGCTTCGATGCACTAACGAGGACCCTGGTGGGTTGGAAGAGTTAATTCAGCTTCCCGGAGCTCGGAGCCTAATCCCAGTGCAGCATTTGTGCTCTGAGAGAATCTGGATCCCTATTATCCACTTCTATTTCTGTCTCCTAAGAATGGGCATTTCTTCAAGAGTGGATCCTGTATCATCACAATCGTCACTGACAGTGGGCCCAGCCTGCGCTCCTGAAGCCCGGGCATGCTTCCCCCTCCTCTGGATGGGGCACGCTTTGCTCTTGATCCACGCCCAGACTGGCCTGACTATATCTCTCTGCCTCCCCACCAATACACTGGTGGTGGAACGCAGAGCCACTTCCGCTGCGTGGTCGGCAATGATGTAGGCAAGATGACCATTGTGTGCTGAGCTAAGTCAGTGGCCTTCCACTCAGTGGCACGATAGTTTGCCTCTCCTCCTTCCTTAGTAGTTCAACATTATTAGATATTAAAAATCAAATGCAACAGTACCTTTCCTTCCCTGCAGACCAGAACAGAGGGTTGAGGCAGCTCTGGTCCCAAGGCTTGCACAGAGCACCCTGGGGGGGGGGCAGTTCATCAGCTTCACCCATGTCCCTGCCTCCCACCAGCCACACACCTCTCACCCCAACCACACACTTCTCCGCTCCAGCCACCTGCCTCTCCTTTCACCTTATTTGCTCATCTGGGCCTCCTCTGACTGTCTTCCTTCCTAAAGCTATCTACTTCCATCGTGGCATCCTGCATTCTTCAGTACGTGGTCACAATTGCCTTCTCTTTTCTCCTCAAAATAATGTCAGCTGGAAACCATTCACACTGGGATGCAGCAGTCTCTCATCCTTCCCCTGCCACTTCCAGCGTGACTGTCCAGACTTGATTCTACTCCTTTACCATCTATTAAGGGATCTTCTAGGTCTTGAGACATTCTAGGCATTGTGGGAAAAAAGGTCAAACAAAGGAGACAGACATGGATCTTGATCTCCAATAAGCTTTTTCATTGTCTCATCTTGTCCTTTCTCCATGTGGATGACATGCCCGGTATCTGTGTATTTTATTCACCCAGCATACTGCACACTTACAGACCTTCAGAGAATGTTGGAGAATCAGCTCTTCTCCTCCCAGGAGTCTGGACACTCCCAGTGCTGAGCCTGTGTGCTGTTAACTTTCCTCTTCTCACGCTTATGTTAGCAAAGTATTATACTAAATCTCCGCTTCTCCTTTCATCAGCTCTTGGTCATATCTCTTTCTCTTCCTCTACTTTAAAAGACACTTTTATTGGTATCCTTGCCCTTTTCTTCACCTACAGCCCCATCTTCAACATCACTTTTTTCTAGATAAATGTTTACTTCTTATTGTGCCTGGAAGTTGCAGCTGAGTCCCTGTGACTCAGGCGGAAGTGATGAGGTCATAGGTGAGTGTTTGCTCTTCTGAGTGAATCTCACATCATTGGGACCCCGGGCTGATCAAAGTCCCAGAATTAAGATTCGGTAGAGCTTTTCTCCTTGTTTTTAAACTCCAATGTTACTACATTTTGGGTTGTTTCATTTGTGAATCATGGCTTGATGGTGCTTGTTCTACCTGATGCTTAGCTTCTACCTGGAGCTGTTATTTGTGCATTCTGTGCCCTTGTGGTTGATCTCTTCCAAGGCTGCTGTGAAGCCCTCCCCTTTCCCTTTCCCTGGAGTTCCTGATTCCTGATCCCACGGCCCCAACCCCACCTGCCCTGTTTGCCTCCTAAGCCTGCAGTGTGATGTCACAGTGCACCTTTACCCACTGCTGTCGGGTGACTGGAGCCAGTTAGTGCGACCCCACAATTTCCATGTGACGCCCTTGTGTTTTGTGGAGTAGCTTTTCAAATGCCCGTAAAGACAAGGCCATAGGGAAAATGAAGTTCCTGAGATCTCCTCGCACTTGATTGATATGGTTGCTATCTGGCTGGTTCCAGAAGCTTCTGCAAGTTTCTTTTCCCTGGGGGATCAGGGCTTTGATCAACCATGTGTCTAGGTGGGGCTCGTATTTCACTTATTGTTCTGAGCACTCAAGAAGCTCTTTAAATCTTAAGTCAGAGGAACTTCTATCTTTTAGTCTTGGAAGTTTCTGTTCCTCTGTCTGTGTCTGTGTCTGTCTATCTGTCTGTCTGTCTCCCCCCCCCCACTGAGGATCAAACCCAGGGCCAAGTCTGTACAATAAATCTTCTACACTGATTTTCTACGCTCTCTCACATTCTCACATAGTTTTCAACCCTTTTGTCTTTCTCTCCCTGCATTCTGGATTCATAGGCTTATTTTTGTTTTCTGATACTTTAAATTTTTATAAAATGCAATTTTTAAATAAAACATGCATTTAAACATCTTTTACTTTCTAATTGTTTTTCTCAGCATGTTGTTTTTACTTTCAGAGCACAGTATTTTCTCCAAAATCCCCCTGATGTATTAATTAGGAAGTTTTAAGTATTGTTTTCTATTCACTAATTGTTGCTTTTTTCAGCATCATTCTAGTGACTTTCGGTTTTGCTTTTTCCCCTCTGCAGTTCTGTTCCCTGCCTGGCCTGGCAGCTGTTGGCCTTGCAGTTTTGTTGGGGGGGGGGGGCGAAGTGATGGCTTGCTTTCACTGCTGGGTGTCTGGAGCTTTGTGCTTTGCTCCCCACCTCTCTTACAGACAAAGTACAGGGGTGGCTCAGGAAGCCTGCTTTGGGTGGGAGACAGGGAGCTCCGCCCTCCCGCAGATGTCTGTGCTCCAACTGAGGGGCTTAGTCTGGGGCTCCGACTGGAAACAGCTCCGAGCCTTACACTTGTGCACACAGCCAACAAGTGAGAAAGGCAACACGTGGACTGAGGTCTGCCGGATGAAGGCATCTATTCTCACTCCACAAAAGCGAGCAAATTTCAACATAATGTAGAAGACAGTGTTATGTGAATGGTTAGCTCTATTTTCTTATAAATATAGAGTTCATAAGCTACATGGTGAACTCTGCACCTTTCCACCTGTGCAACCCACCATTGTTTTCCCCCTCTTAAGCAATTAATTCACTCACTGCTATTAAAGAAAATGAGATAATTAAATTTCACTCAGAGGCAGAAGGCATCTAAGCAGAATGAATAGTTTCAGAGGAACTATATCTAGAGGGAATAATTTATCCTTGGATTGTCCAGGTCATGGGTAGACATCTTGGAATTGTTAGTAGATGTTAAGAAAGCCATGATTTTCCTAATTCTAAGGTTTTCCTCTGATTGTGAAGGTCATGGTTGTTTTATTTATTGTAGAGCCACTTCTTGAGAAAGTGGTAGAACAGATAATGATTGTATTAGAAAGTTACCTCTAAGCCGGGCATGGTGGCGCATGCCTGTAATCCCAGCACTTGGGAGGCTGAGGCAGGAGGATTGTTGTGAGTTCGAGACCAGCCTGAGCTACAAAGTGAGCTTAAGGCCAGCCTGAACTGCATAGTGAGACCCTGTCTCAAAAGACAAAAAAAAAAAAAAAAAAAAAAAAAAAAAAAATTTACCTCTAACAATTCAAAAATAAACATTCATTAGTCACAAAAGGAAGTAAGCCTTGGTTTATGGTTCAGTACTTTCCATACTTTGCTGAGAGATGGTAATACTATGAAATACTAATACTATAAAAATATGAATACTGATACTATCAAATGTAGCACAATTCAAATAGATTTAATCTACACTGGCTAAGTGACATTAAACATGGTGCTTTGCTGCAGGTCTTCTCAGAGTCTCTCACTGGTAATATGCATTGGGAATCTTTCAAATCATTCAGAGCTTTGAAATTTAGGAAATGCACATTTTGGGAAAGCTCAGTTTTGAAAACTCACAGTTTGAGAACTATTGACTTACGGAAGGGCCACCTTGCTTTCCTCTTCTCTCTGGAGATGTTCTTGGGCTCAGCCACTCAAGCATGGCCATGGCTCTGAAACCGAGGGCTCCACTCTGAGGTCACATATTCAACTTTTATGGCTCTAAGTTGAGCACCCTCACCATTCATTATATATCTTCTGTGGTCACCTCTTTGAGTTGCCATGCATCCCCAAATGAAGCTGAAATAGATATACCTTATTCTTCTTACCTACAAAATCTTGATACAAGAGTACCTACAAAATCTTGATACAAGAGTAAGCCCAAGAGAGAGAAAGGCTTCAGGGAGAAATTAGAGAGAGAGAAAGAGAGAGAGAGAGAGAGAGAGAGAGAGAGAGAGAGACCTTCTTCATTCCATGAGGATGGTAACAAATACATTTGAAATAAAATTCCCATAGCACCTCAACATTCAGTAAATAATACCCTTTACTGTCAACAAGAAAAATGTTTAAAAGTACGTAACCAGCAAGGCATGGTAGTACATTTGAGGGACCTCAGCAGACCATAGGCTGAGGCAGGACAATCACAAGTTTAAGGTCAGCCTGAGCTACATAAGAGGGTCTTTGTCTTGAAAAAAAAAAAGTACATAACTACTTGTGATCTAGAACAGTCAAAGAATATAGCAAATTTAAAAAGTGTTTGGAAGATTCATGTTGTATAGTTAAGAAGCACAGCTACTTTAAACATTAACATTCATCATGATGAACTGGTCTGCTAAACATTAATTTCCACAATATATAGCAAAATGTCAGGTGTTTCTTGTTACTAAATTGATCAAGACTTCCTCTCCCATCTACCATCTTGTTTAGTTCATGGCTCCATTGCCCCCCTGCCAGAATGTGATCTTCCAAGTCATTCTCATCCTATTTCTTTTCCTATTTCATTCAAATAAATCCTTCCTCTTCCAGCCAAACTTCCTTAAAGATAGAAGCAGCCCAAAGAGACTTTCTATATCAAGATTTTTACCAAAGTGCATTTATTGAACACTTAGTACACCGAGTACAATGCAGGATTGCTGAGGGTGGAGAGAAAATCCAGGAAAAGTTCATCTCCACATATTTACCACATCTGGAATTTAGCCTTTACATGTATAACTTAACCTTGACAGTCCCTGAATCTATTTCTGTCCATACTCAGCCTCGTCAGATTAGGTTAAAAAGCTAAGATGCAGTAAAGGACATGTCTGTCTCTGATAATTTTCAAAAGTCATTTTTTAACTGCTTCAAGAAATTCATTTCCTCTCCTCACATAAATGAGAGTAACCAGAAACTTGATTTGGTGGTGGTATATGTGCACCTCAGCCTCCAGGATTCAGGTTTCTGGTTGGAGAGGTACTTGGAGGGAACACAAACCAACAAGTGAAAGCCTTATTTAATAGCAAGGTGGCCAGCGAACTAAGTAACTTACTGACTTTTCTTATTATAATTTTCATTTTGCCTCCATAAAATATCCAGAAGGGCAGTGGCATTCGGAGAAGACCTTGGGTTGGGCCGTTAGAATCCCTAACACTGACTGTGTTATGCAGAGATCTTGTGGGAACATGCAATCTCCTGGGGCTCAGAAGTTTGGATTTCCACAGGACTGTTTCTGCAGGAGTGCTGCCTTCTATTTAAAAAAAAAAAATCTTTTGTTTATTTATTTATTTGGTACAGGGCCCTGCTACACAGCTTGGACTCATAGTGATCCTTCAGTCTCAGCCTCCCTAGTGCTGGGATTACAGGCATGCCCCATCATGCCCTGTTTCACTGGCCAATACAGCATGCTAGCAGCATGGCATCTGGTATCAGGGATTAAACCCATTTCCTTGCACTTGCCAGGCAGACTCTTAGACCACCAAGATACCTGCCCAGTTCTACCTTCCAATTTTGAGTGTAAGCCTCTTTAAGAAGTTTCTTATCCAGCACTGATCAGGCTTATTTTTCTTAAATAGCAGTGCCTAAATAACCAAAGCACTCCCTTTCTTGCCAGACTCACCTCACTCTGTTCTGACAGATTAGTCTTGACGCTAGCTGACCTGTGTGCTTTAATGAGATCCTCAGACCCCATCCTTGTCAGGGGAGTCCCAACACACAGACTCTACCCATTCCAACACAACAATTCTGTTAATAACTCCAGACCTATTAATTTGTTAGAAATTCTTCAAAACTTCACAATGGCTTCCTCCATAATCAGCTGAGGGTCTGCATGTCTGGATCTAATACACTAGGAAGAAGCCCACAGGGTCCAGGAGTAGCCAAGACCTCCACTGCTGACTTATGGCCTTAAGTAGTTTGCCTCTGTAAAACACAGTCATTCTCCTGTAAAACGGGGGTAATGACAGTACCTACCTCATTCAGTTGTTTCGTGAAAGATGAGATAATGTGTACACGTTACCTACCACTTTGTTACCACTCAATACTTGTTAGCAACTATTAAACCATAATTAACCATTGTTAAACTTCTTCATTGTTTTGGAAAGTCTGCCAAGAATAACATAACATTGTTTGTTGGTTTTATTGAGTTTTCACTGGGCTTTGACTCTGGGGTCAAGACCAGGTTAGGAATTAAGCAGCATGAGGTCAATGAGGACTCCTAGTTACTTAAGCTTAAATGAGCTTGGTTTTAAAGAGCTCCACAGTGGGAATTAGCTGGAATGGGCTCCTGAAGAGTGAATAATCTCTAGACATGTGAAACAGGGCCAAATGGCATCAAGTAGGGCTGTGACAGCAGAGCCCCGGAGGGTAATCTAAGGAAATTTTACTGTGCACCTTTGGCCTCATATAAGGGTAAAGATGGATGTAGTAAAGACACTAAGACAAATAAGGTATTGGAGAAACCAAGACACATAACTAGTCTCTGCAGGATGGTATGATTCAAAGCTACCTATCAGAATTTTCCTGAACTAGAATTTTTAAAAAATTAATTAATTAATTATTTGGTACAAGGTCTCACTGCACAGCTCAGACTCATCATGATCTTCTTGTCTCAGCCTCCCCAGTGCTTGGATTGAAGATTTGTGCCACCACGCCCAGTTTCAATGGCTGGCTTAGCATGGGGCCAGGACAGTATGTGATACTAGGCATCAAACCCTGGTCCTTGAACTTGCTAGGTAGGTGCTTGGACTACCAAGCTATCTCCATGGAGCAGGAATTTTTTTTTTTTTTTTTTGGTGATACCAGGGATCAAACTCAGGAACTTGTGCTTGCCAGGCAAGCACTTATTCCACTGAGCTACCTTCCCAGCCCAGAACTGGTAATTGACCTCAGAAGCAAGGAATGGTTCTACTGGGCCCATGTGTTCTACAGTAGAAATACTGCTAAGATTTAAGAAGGGGAAAATTTTGCCACAGGTATTTTCAGGAACCCAAAGTGAGCAATGGAGAGCTCTATCCTTATACATAAGAACCAGGAGGAAAAAAAAAATCTGTAAATAATAATTTTCAATTTAAAGTACTTGTTTGGCAGATGTTATTAAACATTTGATGGCCCAAGTCAAATCACAATGGCTGGCATCTTAATAGGTGCTTGCACTACATGTATTCTGTCTTTTAAATCTTATTTCATTCATCAACAGCAGAACTATAGTCATTAGCCCCATTTTGTCAGTGCAGAAGTGGGAATTAGAAAGTTTAAGGAAGTTCCCTAAAGTTATGCTGCTGTTAGAATCAGCCAAGGATTTGCACCAGATTTCCTGACTGCAAATCCTGTGCTCTTAACAGGTACATAGGAGAATTTATAGCCATTCAGCGATGAAAGAACAAGTTACCCTGATCCAGATCAAACTGTTCTTCATATTACATCTATATCTATTCAGTTCATCTAAAATATATTTTCAAATAATCAGAAATGAATTAGGACTCTAAGAAAGGAGCAAAGAATTGCAGAGACAATCTGTAAAATAATATAGAGCTCAAGGGAAACCATTGGTGTTTAGGGTTACTTTGCCCGGGTGGCCCATCTCAGTTTTGGAGAAAGTGATCAGCCAACATAGCCCTCTGGAGCTTGAGCGATAACAGGGAAGCAGAGGAAATTCCCCAACCAAGGAAAAATAATGACCTGCCAAGATGCACGCCAGAAGAAATGGGGTCTTAAAAGTCCATATACCCTCTAAGGGTGTGCAGTATCGTTTAAAATCCTCCAGCTTGTAAAATTATGTAAAGATAATCCTGAATTGCTAGTGTCCTCATACAGATGGCAGACTTGGACATAGTCTTTGGAGAAAAAAATTCATTCTAGGCTTCGAAGTATTTCTGTAAACTGTTTTACAATCCAATGTCAATCACATAAGGGGAAAAAAAAACCCTTATGAGGGGTTTTAGTGAGATAAATGAGAGACTGGAGGCAAATGCAATTGGTAGGAGAGATAGATACCTCCAAGCTTCAGATAAATGAGTTACTCCACACCAACCTTAAGAAAAATATGTTTTCACCGGGCGTGGTGGCGCATGCCTGTAATCCTAGCACTCGGGAGGCTGAGGCAGGAGGATTGTTGTGAGTTCGAGACCAGCCTGAGCTACAAAGTGAGCTTAAAGCTAGCCTGAACTGCATAGCGAGACCCTGTCTCAAAAAGACAAAAAAAAAAAAAAAAAAAAAAAAAAAAAAAAAAAAAAAAAAAAAAAAAAAAAAAAAAAAAAAAGAAAGAAAAATGTGTTTTCAATGTTCAAATTGATGAAAATTTTGACAGTAAAATTTAAGGAAGCACTAGAAACAGTAAAAAGAACCTAAATTGAAATTCAAGAATCAAAATGACACTGCAAATTAAGAACTCACTTTATGGGTTTAATAATAAATACCTCCAAAGAAAGAACTAGTTAACTAGAAGAAAATCTTCAAAAAGAAGTTTCCATTAAAAAAAAATCAATATTTTACAAGAGAGTAAAAGAAAATATAATGCAAGAAATTCTACTTTGCATGAATTTGGAATCTCAGAAGATGAAGAAAGTGGCCGGAGAGATGGCTCAGTGGAATAAGCACTCCCCTGGCAAGTTAAGGGTCTGAGTTCAATCCCCGGTTCTGAAAAAAAAAAAGAAGGTAAAGAAAGAGAACGGAAAAGCCAAAACAAACAAAGCAATAATGGCTAAAAACTTCCTCAAATAGTTGAAAGACAACAATAAAGTCAGATAAGCCCTATGAATCCTAAGAAAGATGAATAAAAATACATCAACGCCTGGACATGTTACAGGAAAACTGCTGACAGTTAAAGACAAAAAATAAAGTCATAATTTAATCCACAAAAAAATGAAGCTTTGCCCTAGTAAGAACAACAATAAAGTTGACAGCTTACTTTTTAACAGGCAAGGTAGAAGGCAGAAGACAATAATATAGTATCTTCAGAGTGCTAGAGGAAGAACTGTCAACCTAAAATTTTAAACCTAGAAAAACTACTTTCAGTTATATTACTAAAACGATGTTTCCACTGAAAGAAACAGAATTCTTTGCTTTTTTAAATTTGAGATTCTAAAAATACAACACTGATTTTTGTTTTTCAGAAGGAATGCTAGCATGTTTTTCAAATTCGTAATTGGTTCTTTAGTATTACCAATGTGGTTGTATGAAAGGTATAATTAAAGATAAAGTAATGCAGGAAGAGGACTTTTCATCAGAGAAACAGTAAAGTATGTGCTGAATGATACCCTTTAAGCAGAAGGGAATTCTACCAAGTGGAAACTCAGAGATATAAGAAGAATGAGAGCAAGAACAGTGTAGACTATATCTGTCTGAAACAGCCATGTCCTTTGGGTTTTAATATATAAAAAATTAAATATAGGGCTACAACAGTATATAAAACAAAGAGGAATAAAGTACTGTAAGGATCTTGTATCTTCTAGTAGAGGCTAGAAGTAAAAATTAATACTAGATTTTGATAACTCAAGCATCTATGTTTTATTATCAGATCCAAATAAAAAAAGCTGTAAAATCCATCTAAGTTTGAAGGTATGGAGGAGGAACATAGAATAATAAAAATACACTCATATAATCCTGACAAGAACTATACAAAAATAAAAAGAAACAGATCAGAACAAATAACTCCTAGCAAACAGTAGTTCTGAATTTCAATATGGATGTAATTAAATTAAATTAGATGTCAATGGATTAAATTCTTCACATAAAAGGCAAATTTTGTCAGGATGAGTAAAAAACAAATAAATGCAGCACATCTAAATATAAAAGACTAAAAAGAAGTATAGGCAAGTGTTTTCCCTACAAACACTAACCCAAAGATGGAAAATATAGTTATATCTATCTAAAAGAACAGATTTGTAAAAATAAAAAATCATCATTAGCAATTAAGAAGGATAACTAATTGCTCTATGAGGAGTAATTCACATGAATGATGTAACTATCCTAGATTTATGTATCTAACAATATGACATCGGACAGATAAAAGACAACTTAAAACCATTAAAAGAAGAAAAGTTTGTAATTCTCAAAACGGAGAAACATCTACGAATCCTTTAGAAAATATAGATCTAGCAGACATATGGGTAGAGAGAGAAGATGTGAGCACTAGAAAATGTGACTGATAAACACTTAAGGAATGCAGTATCAATAACAATAAATAAACATATTCTTAAAAACAAGAAATAGGGGATTTGTGGGTTAGCTCAGTTGTTTAAGCCCCTGCTGAGGCAAATCCAATCAGGCGCAGGGGACGGTGGTTCTGGTTCGATCGCCAGCTCCACACGCCTTACCAGACCCGCCCATAAGGCAGCCTGAGACAGCCAAAAATAAAACAAAGCAAGAAATAGTTACAAAATTGATTAAATGTGGAATTGAAAGGGAGTTTCAGCATTTTCAAAATATCAAAATTATAGACCTACAGTATGTCTTATGGCTATAGAAAAATTGAGCTATAAAACATTTTGAAAATACATTTGGAAACTAACATATTTATATATATAATATGTAAGCATATTAATATTTATTAAATATATTAATATTAAATATACTTAATATTTATTTATTTATTTTTTGTCTTTTTGAGACAGGGTCTCACTATGCAGTTCAGGCTGGCCTTAAGCTCACTTTATAGCTCAGGCTGGTCTCGAACTCACAACAATCCTCCTGCCTCAGCCTCCCGAGTGCTGGGATTACAGGCATGCACCTAAATACAAATATATTTATATATTTATATAACAAATATATTTATATGTGATGCATTCTTTTTTCATAGAAGGAATCACACTGGAAATTAGAAAATAGTGCACTTTGAATTAAGGGGCAATGGGCATTTTGAGCATCAAAACTTGAAGAATACAGTCAAAGCTGTGCCTGAAAGAAAATGTGTGTATTAGCAAAGAAAGGTGGTCAATTATCAGTGAGGTAAATATCTACCTCAAGAAATCAGAAAAAGTGCTGGGCATGGTGGTGCACACCTGTAATCCTCCACTTGGGAGGCTGAGGCAGGGGGATCAGGGTGTGTTTGAGGCCAGCCTGGGCTACATAGTGAACTCAAGGGCAGCCTGAACAACACAGCAAGACTCTGTCACAAAAAAAAAGAAAGAAAGAAATTTTCAAAGGACAGTAAGTCAACACCATACACACTGGATGAAAGGAACAGCAGAGATGGAAATAGAAATGGGTAGACGAGGGGCAGGGGAGATGGCTCAGTGGGATAAGCGCTTCCCCGGCAAGCGCAAGGCCTTGAGTTCAATCCCCAGTCCCCTCCCCCCCAAAAAAAACCAAAAAAAACAAAGAAAGAAATGAGTAGATGAGAATGTTTGCATACAGTGCACAGTAACATCACCAGGAGATGGCTGAAAATACTAATGATGCTGGCAAAGTCCTGCTGAGGCTGCTCGAGATAAAAGAGATGGGCTTTTATATTTGGAGTTGCCTTGTTTGATTTTGGTCTTTTTTGATTTTGCTGTATTTTTTTGATTGAACTGTTTTTTAAGAGAGGTTTATTTTTTGTTTTTGGTGCTGAGGACCAAACCCAGGGCTTCCAGTTTGCCAGGCAAGCATTCTGCCACTAAGCCAAGTCCCCAGCCCCTGGGCTTTTATATTTGGGTGTGGGGGTGTCTCTCCTTAGACCTCAGGTGTTACAGGCACGGTCCCTTGCCTTTCTTGTGGCTGGGAGGTGGCACAACCTTTAGAAGCTCACTTAAGAGTGATGAACTGTCCCAGTTCATCCTCTCTCTTGGCTTCCTGGCCTTGGTGAAGAGGAGGGGTCAGCTGCACTGCATACCCCTTCCGTGATGCCCAGCCTCACCACAGTCTCGAAGCAATGGAGCCAACTAACCATGAACCAAAACCTCTGAAACCACGAGCCAAAGCAAACCTTTCTTGCTTTAAGTTGGTTTATCTCAGGTATTTTGCTACAGTGACAGAATGCTAACACATTATGTCACTGTATGCATAGAAAACAAAAATAAACCCACAGATAAACAACTTAAACACCCAGAGTAAAAAAGTCCCAACCATGTTTAAGATCTCTTTGCAATAAATTATTAGGCATTATTGACATAAATAAAAGGAAATAAAAATTGAGATATGCTGTGTTCAGGTATCAAAAGACCGAATATTGTTAACACATGTATATATATATTCAAGATAATCCCAGTTAAAAGTCAACAGGCTTCTTTGTGCATATGTGTGCTCTTGTGTGGGAGCTTTGGCAAGCTAATTCTAAAATCATGATGAAAACCAAAGAATTACGAATGGAAGCATATTTTAACAAGGAGCAAGATGGAATTAACTGAGTCTGCCCACTACAGAAGGTGACTATGAAGCCATCGTAATTGAAAGTGTGCAACGTCACTCTTAAGTGAGCTTCTAAAGGTTGTGCCACCTCCCAGCCACAAGAAAGGCAAGGGACCATGCCTGTAACACCTGAGGTCTAAGGAGAGACACCTCACACCCAAATATAAGCACAGACAAATAGATTGATGGGATTGACAGGGGTGCAAAAGAAGAGGACTTGGACCACAGCCAAGAAGAGACATCCTGCCCTGCCGCTGTGTGGTGGCTTCCCTCAGCTCCGGGCTTCTTAGAGGTAGAGCTGGTTGTTGGGATTTTGTTCTGGTTAGTTATAATCTGCAGGTAAACTTGAACACTACATCTGTCAACATGTGTGTATGTGTGAGTATGCACACATGCACACACACCCCATATCTAAGTTTTGATGATTTTTTTTTTTTCTCTGTACCAGAGATCAAACTCAGGACCTTACATTTGCCATACAAGGCACTTGTGCCACTGAGCTGTCTCCCCCAGTCCTTTTGAGACAGGGTCTCATTGTGCAGTTCTGGTTGACCTTGAGTTCACTTTATAGCCCAGGCTGGTCTTGAAATCACAATGATCCTCCTGCCTCAGCCTCCTGAGTACAGGGATTACACATATGCATAACCATGCCCAGCTGGTGAGTTTCAAAAGTGTA
>PVKA01015667.1:0-49540 GCA_004027165.1 Ctenomys sociabilis | reverse complement strand
TAAGAGATCCTTTCTCACCTTTTCACTAGCTGCTCCGGCATCTTCAAGATCTGAAACTCTGTCTTCGCTTTCACTCAGACAGTTTTGTAGACTCGTGATTGCTATTTTTAGTTCTTCTATATCTCTTTGACTGTGTTTCATGTGTTCTATTTCTTTTCTGTATTGCTCATTCAAGGAATCCATCATATTTCTGATCTCCACAATTTTTTTATCCATGTCTTTAGATGTAGTTATTAATTCTTTTTCTGCTGTGTTTCTTCCAAGTTGGATTTCCTCTGTATATTTCTGGACTTGTTTTGGTATTTCAGATCATATGACTTCAAAATGTTCTTTTTTTATTTCAGAACTTATTTCTTCTTTGAGTTCCTCATGATCTTTCTGTTGTTGTTTCTTTGCTTCAGATGCTGTTAATTCATATATATCATCTGCAATAGTGCTCTCTGCACTTGTTCTGGGTGAGCATCGTTTTTCCACCAAATGTTTCTGGAATTCATTATTTCAGATACTATGTATTCAAATATTTCTTTTTTAAATTAGGGAATTACTTCTCGTTTTATTTCCTCTATAGCTTTTTGCTGTTGTTCCTTTGCTGCTGTATCTGTTACTTCATTTGTTGCAGCTGAGCTAGTGTCCTCTGCCTTTCCTGATGGACTTGAGGTCTGGGATTGCATTTTTCCCCTTCTCTTTGTCATTTTGTATAGCACTGATCTTTGACCTTTGGTGTAGAGCTTTGGTGCAGCTATAACCTTAGCTTGTTATGAGACTCGGGTGCCAGTCTATTAAGTTTGAGATTATCCAGGTATGCCTATCCTGGGTCTAGCTGTTGTGTTCAGTTCCTTTTTTGCTGCAGCTCCTTTGGTTCTGCTCTGTTGGTTCCCGGGGTCAGCCCTCCTGTGTCAGGCAGGGCGTTCCCCAGGTGGGTGGGCCTGGGCTTTGGTGGGTTTTCTGGGCTCACAAAAGGATAGTGGATGATCTTATTCACTGAGTAGGCTGTACTGAGCCGGCCAGCTTGTGCTGGGTCTGGGTCTACAGGCCGTCACCCAAGAAGGCTGGGAAAGGTCCCTCTGGTGCAGTGGGCCTGGAGCCCTCACTCATAGGCCAGGCTGTGCTGGGTTTCGGTCCGTAGCGTGGGACCGTGGATTGCTGAGAAATGTCCCTCCGGTGTGGCAGGCTAGGAGTTCTCACTTCAGGCTGACCTACATTGGGTCTGGGGCTGTGGGGTGGGACCGGTAATCACCTGGAAGTGTTTCTCTGGCACAGTGTGCCTGGAGCTGTCACCGGGCCACGGGAGGTGACGGGCAGCTTAATCCCTGGGAAATGTATCTCAGGCACGACGGGCCTGAGGTTCTACACTCACTGACCTTTGATGCCCAGAGAATCGGGGAAATTCCCACTCAATTTGTGGGCTTAAGGTCAGGGGATCCGGGGAGGTGTTGGTGAGTGGGTCCTGAGGTTTCAGGCCAATCACTGGCTTGGAGGGGTTGGGGACAGGGATTCGCGTAGCACGCGTGGGAAGAAGCCAAAGGCTCTCCCTCAGACTCACCACACTCTCACTGATCTGGGAAGCCTGGTGAGTCCTGTAAATTCGCTCTCGCTGGGAGAGGTTGGCACAGGAACCAGGAGGCCGCTGGAGTCAGCCACTGTCTCAGGCTGGTCTCAGGGGCTGGGCGGGTGCGGGCGGGATGGAGCAGGATGGTGGAGTCGGCCGCGCTGTCTCTGGCCGGTCTCAGGGGCTGGGCGGGGGCGGGCGGGATGGAGCAGGATGGCCTATCAAGAGATCTTCTGCACAATGATAGAAATAATGAAGCACATGAAAAGAAAACCCAGAATTGGAAAAAAATTTAATCTACTATTCCTCAGACAAAGGACTTATATCTAGAATATATAATGAACTGAAAAAAATCAGGCCCCCAGAATTCACAGACCAAATCCAAATGTGGGCATCTGAGATGAATGTACACTTGTCACAGAAAGAAATACAAAGGCATGGGCTGGAGAGATAGCTCAATGGAATAAGAACTTGCCTGCCAAGCTCAAGGTCCTGAGTTCAATCCCTGATACCACCAAAAAAAAAAAAGAAAAAAAAAAAAAAAGAAATACAAAGGCAAATAAATACATGAACCAATCTTCAACATCATTTATAATTTGAGAGATGGAAATTAAAATAACACTGAGATTCCATCTTGCCCCACAAAAGAATGGTTATCATCAAAAGAATCAGTCAATAACAATTGATTCTTGTGGGGTTGTAGGAAAAATAGAACCGTTCTCCACTGTTGGTGGGAGGGTAAACTGGTGCAACCACTGTGGAAATCAGCATGAAGATTCCTCAGAAAACTAGGATTAGAGGTCCCATTTGACCTCCCTATTCTGTTTATAAGTATTTTCCTAGAAGAATTAAAACATCTTACCACAGCAATATATGTGCACTCTGTTTAAGGCAGCACAATTTGCAATAGGAAAATCTTGGCAACAACCCAATTGTCCATCAACTGAGGAATGGTTTAAAAAGAAGTGGTATTTTTATACAGTGGAGTACTACTTGGCTATAAAATAAGGTAGACTCTCAGCTTTTATAGGTAAATGGATGCAAGTAGAAACCATACTCATAGGTGAAATAAATCAGACTTGAATGCGTGCACATTATATTGTCTACCTGGTGTAAGAACCTAAAGGAGTACATAAAATCCTAAAGGTACAATAGATATTGTGAAAGGGAAAAAATCTGCTCAAAAAGAATGAACAACTAAGATAGAAAATATTGAAAAATATATCTGTACTGCACATGTACAGACTTTTCTTGCAATTTATGTATAAATAATGGAACTATTTGCAAAATATTTACATTGTACTAAATGTTATGACTAATGAAGAGATGATTACAGACATATGAGAGGATGTGCATAAATTTTATGCAAATGTTATGCCAGTTTTGTAGAAGTGAGTTGAGCTTCTAGAGATTTTATAACTCATGGAGATTCTTTAAGTGGTCCCCTAAAGATATCAAAAGATAATCCTTCAGAACAAATGTTTTTATTAATGAATTCACATCTTCACTTTTCTTCTCCAGATTCCAAAATAGTAACAAGTATATAGTTATGATAATCTTAAAACTCAATATGAATTTATAATCTCTAATTTGAATTTAAAAATACTAAAATATATGAAGTTTATTAATATTGTGAGCATATCCTGATTAAAAACAAAACAGCACAACACTGCAGTTGGATTGTCTGAATATTAGGATAAGCCTCCCTGACTTCTAAAGTGACCTATATAAAATAGAAACTTCTGTTCATTATATTAGACAGAAACTAAAATGAGTTCATGTGCTCCCAATGCTTTAATATTTCTATATCTCATTTTCAGCATTTTTCTCTCTTGAACATTGAAACAAAAATAACATGACTGAAATGTTATATAAGCATAACTGTAATTATATATCTAACATATAAAATTTTATTATTTTGTGCTAAATAAAAATGTAAATTAAATTATTATATAGCTTTTCTCTATAAAATATGAATCCTACTAATATATTAAACATAAAATGCATCACTATGAGTTGTTATTAAATTCATCATTTTAAGTGAGTCCATTTCTTTTTATTGTATGGCACATCACTGACTGCGTTTTGATTTACATTATTTTTTGGAAGAGATGTAATGAGATTTCTCAGCTGGTTATTCATTTTTTTTCTGCTCAGTCTTTCTGCATTGCATAAGCCACTTAAAAATATCAGTACTGACTTGGGTTGCTACCACTAACAGAAGTCAGTTCTGGACGCTCTAAGCTCTTGAACTCGAAGCACCATGCTCCATCCCTGATCTCAGGTGTATGCGAAGGCCCTCTCTCACACTGACCTCACAATGTGTCTGCTACAGTTGAGACTGACAACTACATCTCCAAGGTCATAGAGTTATACAACGGGGTTAACATGGGAAACTTTCCTTTCTGGTACTCAATGAAAGAATGCATGTGTTTATTCTGCATGTTTGAGGTTGTTCTTTTAGTATGTTGGATTTGTGGAGGGTGTCACAGAATTTCAAGTGATTTGAGTGGCCATGAAGCCTTCGTGTCATGTTCACCAGGTGGCAGAAGAGCACGAACTAGAACCCTCCTGACCTTCAATCATGATGTATTGACTGACTTGGGAATTATGTTTCTTAGTCTTGAAATCACCATATTTAGTTTTTTGTTCTTATTCATGTGGTCATTTCACTAAGGAATACTGATCAACATGAAACAAAAATGTATACTCTGCTTGCCTCCATTTAATAAGACAGTCATAAGGCAAACCGCTTACAAAATAAATTGGTCTTTCACCAGCGATAATTTTTAAAAGATCTTAAATATGAGATTTTGTTCAAAATATGGTGAATGTCAAATAAATGGCTTTTATTTGAATTACATGATTAGAAACTTTTTTTTAAAAAAATGAAGTTGATAATTAGTCATGTGCACTTTAGTGTATAAACTGCCAATCTTTTCTAATGATAAGACAGGAAAGAAGAATAACCCTTAAGATCCAAGAGAAAACCTATTTTATTTTATTTTATTTTATTTTATTTTATTTTATTTTATTTTATTTTATTGAAGCACAAATACCAATGAGACAGTTTCAAGAGAAATTAATAGGACTGATTCAATAAATTAATACATTGCAAAATGTTTTCATAATGTTTTGGTATCGTACAAGGTGCATAGGCGATATTATAATTACAGACATTATTATAGCAGATGTCTCTTATCAGTGAATTAAGAGAATGCAGCTGTTTACGTATCTTATTTTTTATACCTGAATTATATCACAGATTCAATAATTAATACTTTCTACCTGGTTATTTTCCTAGTGGTTGTCCATAGTACTAGAAGCCAACATAATATCTTGTCCAACCACTATTAATACAAATCTTGCTTCTCATAGAATTATGCAGAAGCACGGCTTATTTATCCTAACTGTACTGTTTATACATACACATCATGATTCTTCTTTTGTATCACCCCCTTTTTGTTTGTCTAGACCTGTCAAAGATGAGCACTCCATTGTCCTTAAACTAATTTAGGGGCCTGAACTTGGTGACACAATCCAACACAGTCCAGCATTCCACAATAGTGAGTTATCTGAAGAAGTTGTTGACTATAGCCATTTACAGCTCAACTTATTATTATGGCCCCAAGTTACATACTAATTTTTATACTTTTCTGCTGGATGGTTAAGGCTGAGATAGAGCAAGACCTATATACAAAAGCTTTTGTATCTGATGAGGTCAGTGAAGTCCCCTCAGGGTTTATCTTGTAATCCTGTACCTGACTCTATAGATCCTTTGTCTGTGTCATCCATGCGAATGAGTCACGGCCAAGTCAAGGCTCTATGAGAGCCTGAGAGAAAGTTTTCTCTCCATGTGACTCTCCCCAGGCACACTATACATCATTAATCTCTTTCTTCTGTGTCTCCATAATCTCTTTGGTCAGAAATTTGGGGCACAACTGACTTTCATGACGTTATGTACAGGTTCTCCTATGCCCTGAGGCTTCACTGACCTTGAAAGGCTAGGGCCAAAATATTGGCTGGTCTTGTGGCTCTTCTATTTCTCCAGTTTTGATCTGTGCACTTAGGTGGTTAACCATCCGGAAGAAAAGCTGATTAGTACCCTGCAGCATATGCTGTTCAGTTTGCCTTAACTATCTCACTCAATTGTCTTCAGTTGTTGTTGTACATTTCTATAAGTATTTCTTCTTTTGTCTTCTTATACTAAGTAGACTACGATATTTGCACATGTGTGTCTGGTTTATTTCACTTATGAATATATGTTCAAGCGACATCCACTTCAATATAAATGCTTCAAGTTTACCATTAGAGCTGAATAATACTCCATTATATAGAAATACCACATCTTTTTCAACCATTCCTCATGTGAGGGACATCTTGGTTGTTTCCAAGATTTTGCTATCACACATTGTGCTGCTATAATCATAGGTACACATATATCACTATGATATGTTTTCATTTCTGCTGGGAAAATTCCCAGCAGGGGGATAGCTGGCTTGAATGGGATTTCCAATCCTACTCTATGGAGGAGTCTCCACACTGATCTCCACAATGGTTGTATCAGTCTACATTCCCACCAGCAGTGGAGAAGTGTTCCCTTTCTCCCACACCCTCTCCAACATTTGTTGTTAATTGATTTCTTTATGATAGCCATTCTTTCTGGAGTGAGATTGTATCTCAGTGTTGTTTTTATTTGCATTTCACGAATGGCTAGTGATGTGGAACATTTTTTCATATATTTATTCACTTCTTTAATTTCGTCCTCTGAGAAGTGTGTATTCATCTCAGATACCCATTTCTAAATTGGGTCTTTAAATTTGAGGGCCTTAGTCTTTTATATATTCTAGACAGCAGACCTTTGTCTGATTGCTTATTAATTAGGATTTTTTCAAAATTTGTGGGTTGTCTTTTCACTCTGTTGACAATTTCTTTTGACAATTTCTTTCCTCAAGAAGGGTTGATCCCATTTGTTGATTCTTTCAAGTGCTTCTCATGCGAATATATGTTTGTTCAAGAACTCTTTACCTACCCCTATGTCTTCAGGAGTTCCTCCTACTTTCTCTTCCAGGAGATTTAGTGTTTCTGTTTTAATATTTAGATCTTTAGTCCATTTTGACATTAGTTTAGTGCACTGTGATAGTCCTGGGTCAAGTTTTAGTTTTCAGGATGTAGAGATCCAGTTTTTGCAGCACCATTTGTTAAAGAGTCTACCTTTCTTCCACTAAGCATGTTTGGCCACTTTGTCAAAGGTCAGATGGCTGAGTATGTTCATTTAAGCCTCTGCATCTTCTAATCTATTCTATTGATCCACAGGTCTATTTCGTTGCCAATACCATGCTCATTTTATCACAGTAGCTTTATAGTATAATTTCAAGTCAGGAATTGTGATGCCTCCTGCCTTGTCTTTATTGGTCAAGATTATCTTTGCTATTCTAGGTCTTTTCTGGTTCCAAATAAATTTTAATAATGATTTCTCTAGCTTTGGGAGGTATTTTTTTGGTAGTTTCATAGGGATTGCATTGAATCTGTATTTTGGGGGATGGAAGATGGCCATCTTCACCATATTGTTTCTTCCTAACCAGGAGCATGGAATATCTTTCCATTTTATGAAATCCTCTATAATCTCTTTTCTTTCGGTGTTGTAATTTTCTGTGAAAACATGTTTGACTTCCTTGGTTAAGTGAATCCCAAGATATTTCCTTTTAAAAATATGGAACTCTTCATGAATTTGTGTGTCATCCTTGCGCAGGGGCCATGTATCATTCCAATTTCAGTGTATGTGCTGCCAAACCAAGCAAGAGAAAATCTAATTTTATGAATAAATTAAAAATAAAATAATCCAAAATTTTAAGTGATCTGGTCTCTTTTGTCAAGAAATATAAACAAAAGTCATTTAATATTCTAAGAAATTTATAATCTTTTATCATCTAAGAATATGATCTGAAAATATCAACAAGCAAACTCAAAAGTATGTCTGACACATGTTGTAGGTTTCATATGCATCCTAATTCTATTACTAAAAAAATAGTGGGTAAAAGAAAAAATGAAGATGAGAAAGAAAAAGAGAGAATCCAAATTAGATAAAATTGGCCTTATGGAATATTGCTAGATGGGGTTTTGTTGTAATGGAATTTTAAATAATTAATGTTTTAGAAGTTCAGTAGATATATTGCTCAAATGCTGATAAATTAACTAAACTGCTCTGAAGATTTGAAAAACTCCTAAAATACTCCATTGTGCCTTTAATTTCTTATTTGTCAAGAAATTGAGAAGCTGTTACTAAAATATATATGAAGACACTAAGGAAATTTAATGTGTAAATTACTAATGTTATTAATGTGTTCAGTACTATTGATACCTTAATTCCAGATATGATAAATTCACACTTATCAAAAGTTATAATGCTGGTGTAAATAAAGTCATGTAAATGAATAATAGCATAGAATAAATACTGAGATTATTATTGTCGCAATTCTGAGTAGAACAACTTTTTAATAAGGACAGAAGAGAAACTCAAGAAAAAATGTCTTCTCCTTAAACAGTACAGGAACAATTAGATATAAACATGGAAATATATGAGCCTCTACCATGCCTCTAACTATATGAAATAATTAGTTGGAGATGGATCAGAGGCCTAAATAAAAATGTGAAAACTATAGAACTAGAGTGAGCAAATATGTTTAAATTTTTTTAATGTAAAATTATACAGAATAAGACAGAAATAACTATAGGATAAAATTTGGTAGATTAAAAGCTATCAAAATTTAAAACTTCTAGTTACCATAATAAACAAATTAAAGTGAATTTTCAGCCGTCAGTAGAAAAAAAAATCTATAAAGAAGTGACTGGTGTTCATGACATATTGAAAATACTTAAAATTGAACAACACATGAATGAACAACCAATCAAACCTGAGCAAAAGTGTTGAACTGATACTTTTTCCAGATACACATTCAGAGAGCAAATAAAAAAAAATTAATCTTCATTATTCTGCATTATGCTTGAGGGAAATGCAATTAAAACTATAATAAGGTACTGTTACATACTCATCACTAACATTACCACATATTGAAGGAAATATTAAGGAAGTAGGATCTCATGTTGAGTAAGTGTAAAATAGTACTAGGCTTTGTAAAACGATATGGTAGCACCCTATAAAATGAAATATACGCGTCTTCTATCATCAAACAATTCTAATGAATTGCATTTTCCAAGAGAAATAAAAGTATATAACCACAAAAATTTCTTTGAAAATGTTCTTAGCCCCTTTATTCATGACACCCCAATCTGTAGACAGCTGAGGGACTTGACTCAGGAGAATGGGTAAGCGAGGCTGATGTATTCAAATAAAAGGGTATGGGTGAGCATCATATTAAAGAATTGATATGAAGCAAAATATGGCCAGATATCAAAATACTATGCTGATAGCCCTCAACAAAAGATGTCAGAGTGTATGGTTCTATTTATAAGAGGTAATGTTATGGGCAAAGCCAGTCTTCATTGAACTTAGTGTAGTGGTAACCTCTGCTGAGGTTTAGAGAGTGAGATAATTTATGCACATAAGGGCTTTTGGAGATGATAGTTATGGTCTATATTTTTGTAAGAGCTTAGCTTACTTAAATGTATGCATATGATAGAGAGTAGTGAAACACATTGCTTATAATATATTATAAGGAAACATGAGATGAAAACATGAAACCAAATGCAAGCATGTTTTAAATGCATGAAATGATTTTTATAGCAGGTCAACTTCCTGTGAAATCATACGTCTAAATCTGTGCATCATGGACGATTATTTGGGGTTCACTGAATCAGGTTTTGGAAGGGAAAATTCAGAAGTACCAAGTTCTCCAAGGAAATGCCATTCTTTGTAATTGCTCTCACAAATTTTAAGAAACCTAGATATAGAATTCCTTTTCAGATTTGTAACAGTTTTTCTGAAATTTATAATGAGTAATGTGCTACTAGGTATTCAATTAAATTTTTAAATAGATTTCAATATTATAATTGTGTTTTCTTAGTAATGACTTAACACTCAAAAACTAATGAGTAACCATTCTAATTAGTATATTTCCAAATATAAATTCTAATTGTGGTGATCCTGAACATACATACTTATATTCTGATGTCTTTTCTCATAATATCTATTTATATTTAATATTCAAAGATTTAAAAATTGAGTTAAATTCCTTATCAAAACAAGGATAAGAACTGATGTTTCTTTTCATTAGATTAAATTAACTCCTCTGTATCATTTGTTAATAATCAATTTCATTATGAATTTAAACTCTAATAACTGGTAAGTCTCTCTCTCTCTCTCTTCTCTTCTTATTTTTTGTGTGGTACCGGGGATTGAACTCAGGACCCCATGCTTGCCAGGCAAGCGCTTATTCTACTGAGCTATCTCCCTGGCTCCTTATTCTCTTCACAGAAGATTTAGTGGTTATATGTATCTGTTGAATTTGGTGTTCAGGAAGAATCACTAAGTCTACAATTAATATTTAGTCATGATTTCTAGCTCACAAAAAAATCTGTTAAAATTTGATATTTTCTAGTTAAATAAGAATATTAGACTTTAAAAAATTTGCTAAACTCACTTGCCAGTTTTCACTTAGTATTCAGTGGTCCACTGATTCCTGCTGTAGTACTACAATGTTTAGGAATTCAAAGACATGACACTTTTATTTTTAAAGACAGATGACAAATCTCACAACACCCAAAGGAAAAGTCAGTCACGCAAGAGGACTAGAGGGATACTTTCACTGCAGAGTGTGTGACTTAGCAGGAATGAGGCCCTGGATTCCATCCCACAGCCGCAAAAACCAAACCAAATCAAACATAAGTTGGAGTCACAAAATCATACGGACAATTAGCACAAGAACAACTTAAATCACTAAATCATAAATTATTCATTTTTATTTTATGGAATAAAGGTTCTTGATATGTCAGGGGTGATCATACTTTTTTCCTCAGAAAATACAAGAAAAACACATGGTACTTTTGTTCACTGTTCAAAATGTTTACAAATAAATATTTATTTCAATAGATTGCATATAAAAATAGTATAAGAAGGATATTGTATCTACAGATATAATCAATGTCAAATGTATGCTTTTGTTTGTTTGCTTGTTGGAACTTCTCCTCTTCCTCTTCCTCCTCCTTTTCCTCTTCTTCCTCTTCCTCTTCCTCCTCCTCCTTCTTCTTCATCCTCTGCTTGTTTTTAGTGCTAGGTATTAAACCCAAGCCCCCTTTCATACTAAGCATGTGATTTACCACTGAGTTATATGCCCCAGACTTTTATAAAGGGTAGATTTAGGTAGGCCTCTTATTTCCTTTCAAACTATATTAAAATTGTGACCATCAGTTTTAGTAGGGTGCCATATTTGAGCTTAATGTAACACAATTTTAAAGATCAGATTTGTCGATTGCCTAAAAATGTTATGAAACAAAAAATGGTTTGACTCTGCTCAATTTTCATTTAGTTATTTAAAAGTAAAACTGTGTCATTCAAAAATAACAAAATCCTTCTATTTCTCTTTTGTTTTATAACTTGTTGAGTTTTTCATGGTACCCCAGTTGCCTTTAACAACTACTCTATGTATAATTTGCAAAAAGCATGGTGCACGAGTGATGCCTAAGCCTATCATTAATTAACATTGAGAAATTTAATACTGCATATTCATGGGTGGAGATGATACTGGCCTGGATCACCTTAGGAAGTGAGTTTAATTCACAATCACTGAATTGCCAATGTTGATAATGCCCCTGGATCCATGTCTTCACAGTCTTTTCTAAAACTTTGTGAATATTTTAAGAAAAATAATATCTATATATCATAATGAAATTTCAGGTATTATATTTGTACAGAGAAGGCCAGATAATCTACTATCCTAGGAAATGGAATCCTTTTTCTATCATTTAAGGGCCTAATAATAATATTTGTTATAGTTCTAAGGCCTAGAACTGTGTGTAAAAATATTCCAGTAATTACAAAATGGTTCTCTTTTTTCTCCTACTAATACGATGCTGATGTGTGTGGATCGTACTGTGGGAAATGAAATCAATGGACAGATGGCTGCCAACATTCTAATAGTAACGCCAGTCCCGACTGGTAGATGTGTGTCATGTAGCCTGAGGTCTGTGACTTTAGCTATTGATGCTGTTCATCATGAGAAAAAATATATTGCTCATCCATCTTTCACAGATACATTGGAATGGCCTAGCAACAATTGGAAATGGCACAACAAACTTCCCTGCAATAAAAGTGAATACAAGGAGAAGGCAATTTATTTCTGCCTTCAGCTCTTCACTGTATATTTTTAGTAGGGTCACATTAGCACATTGTAAAAGTGCTTTAGGTAGAAAGAAGACAGCTAGGATTCTTGAAGAATATTGTTTCATTTTTATTTTTATTTATTTTTTTCAAGTTATTTTATCTTTAATAACCCTGCAATAATTCAAAACTTGTTTCCTTTAATGGGGATGCCATCATTACTGCCACACAATGCATTACCAAAGGCAATGAAGACACTGGATTCCAAAGACCCTGATGGTAAGAAGCCTTGTGGGACCACGGACTGATGGCTGGTTATGGAATCTCGAAGGGCAGCAGGAGGCAGACAGACAGGAGACAGGAAGAACCTTCCTCAGAGGACCGGGTGTGGCTGCTAGGTCATGAGCACCTTGAAAGTGCTTCGTGATAGTGATTCGGTGCCGCGAATATTTGTGGTCTGGGGAGAAGCGGGCAGGATGGGCAGAGCATGTCTGTTGTCCCATTGGGTCAAATTTCTTCAGCGTATATACCCGGTCTCCCTGCTCGTTCAAGTTATACTGGAGAAACATGGCCACGCTTCTCTATCACTCCTCGTCCTCAGCCTGTTTCATTTTTAAATGTTTCTTTTGGTTTTAAATAAGGTAGTTCTCAAATACATACAACGTAATCTTGAAAGGATAACAGGGAAGCACGCACTTCAGCAGCCAAGGTACGGATACTGGAACATTTCTAGATTGTATTCTATGGTTAGAGTGGGACACAGGACTCTTTAACCCAATTATCAGCCTAGAAATTTTCATTTGCTTTGGAAAACTGGATTCTTTAATTTTTATCTTGCAAAGAGGCATATTTTTATGAAATGTCTACTGTGTAAAATACCATATCTGATGCCATCTAAAAAATGTCTAATTTTGTCTTATCCACTCTTATATTCGGTCTTCTAAATTAGACACACAGTAGAATGAGGAGCTAGACCATCTATGGTCTGCGGTCAACATCTACATGGGAAACCATTTTATTATTATTGGCATGTATCAACTTATGTTTTCATCTTGGAAGACTAGAGGTTAGCTATTAGGATGGAAAATAAGATAGTTTTCTTGGGAGAGTTACTGTTCCAGTGCAAGCACTATTCTCATGAGAAGAAATCTTTTATTTCAACATGGATAAGGAAAGCTCCAGGTAGAATGTACAAGTTTGGTCCTAGTCTCATCATGTATATGTGTGTTTTATTGTGTGTGTGTGTGTGTGTGTGTGTGCGTGCATGAGCATATGTGTGAGCACATGCATTATACATGCACATGTGCAGTGGTGAGGATTATGAACAATCAGCTTAGAAGTTATCATTTTAAAAAAGATTGAAAAATAATCACAGATTATGGCATGTCTAGGAGCATGGCTCATAGCCTTTATTTATGCATTTAGCCTTTGAGTATTTATTAACTCAACCAAATTCTATTGAAAACTTACCATGGGCTGTGTGTTAAATATTTACATTAGTAACAAGAAAATATACAATCTTCATTGAGGTTTTTCTAATGGAAAACTCAGGAGTTCAAAACCTTGATTTGGCACTTGGTGCTACTGTGATGTGCTCATGGTGTGTGCACAATGTGCTTTCAGAGCAAAGGATTGAGCACCAGACTGAGTGATTTGGAGATTCGAAGAGTTCACTCTAAAAGAGATGACTGATGTCATCTTAAACTCAGGGTGAATATATATATCATTCACCCTGAGCTTTATATATATATATATATATATATATAACTTTAAGGAGCTATGAGTTGTCTAAAAGGCTATGGGGGCTGAGTGCTGAAAAAATGTAGAAGACATGAATGAAGAGGGCACATGGTGGGACACCATGCCCATGCAGTGCCTTCTTCCACCCACTGAAGATTAGTAGCATAAGTTCCACATAGTGGATTAAAGAATTTATTTAGTTGTGGTGAGATCTGTAGTTTAGAAAAGTCTTTCTAGCTCAGAGATGAAAATTAGATTGAATTAGTATAGGACTGGAGTTTGCAGCCAGTAAGAAAACTCTTTTAATAATCTAAACAAAGACTGTGTAGTCATGGCGATGAGGACCTCAGTGGCCTGGGAGAAAAGTTACAGAACTGATGGCTGTGGATTCATTGACGTGAAATGTGACGTGCAGCGGGAAATTCCTAAAATCAGGTGTCCAGGCAATGTGGTGTGTGGATATGAAATAAAGAAGTCTGCTGTCATAGGACCTTTTAGGAAATTATGTCAGTTGTGAAATTATATTAAGAAGACCAGATTTAAAAATGAATTAGAATGAGGCACAGAACTCTTTACACAGATTTCTTTTAACAGAAAAATGCCAAAAATACCAAAAAATGTATTTAACAGAATATTTTAAAGACAAACTCCTAGATCCCATCTATACTCTCTTCCCTTTCTATGTTCTCCCCTTTCTCTCTCTTTATCAAGGGAAAGAAATTTGAAGGACTTGGAAAGGTGACAGGATAGGGACACACATGGAAAATAGGCAGCTACCTGCTGCCAGAAAAGAACAGTGGTTAGTTTTCTGATCAAAGTGCTGCTGAATATTTACCTTATAGCTTTAGGTAGATAACTTGACATTTCTGGGTCTATTTAATGTTTAAATTAGCATTATCCTAGTACTCTCTGTCAATCTTCCTAGCTCTAGTAGCGTCTGAATACAAATGACAGTAGGAACCACAAAATAGGTAGAGAACCCTAAACTAGTGTCTTGTGCTTTTAATCATGTAAAATGGCAAAAAGAAAATATCATAGCATTTATATGCTATAAACGGGCTCAGAATCTGTGAGGCGTTTCAGGGTTCAGAGGACTGAGCACATGCTTGGTGGAACAGGCGGAGGCACTGGGGGCATGGCAGCTAATACGGCCAGTTTTATTATTACATGTACAAAGCGAGTTTCACAGCTTTTGGAGATTTTAAGCCCTCCAAACTTTCAGATGCTGGGGATATGTCTTGTACGAATTAATTTGCATCATTGAGAATACAATTTACATTTTTTCCAAGTGATTTACATTAACTTAATTCTGCTTTTTTAAAATTTGTTTTAGTACAGGGTCTACAGGGTCTTACTGTAGATAACAGATTTCTAGTGGTTCTTCTGTTTTCAGCCTCCCAAGTGCTGACATTAAAGACATGCACCACCATGCCCAGTCTCATTGGCAATCTCAGCACTCGCCAGGGGTAATCCCAGCAGGGCATGCCTAGGATCTAACCTCAGTCCCTGCGTTTGCCTAGGCAGGTGCTTTAATCCACTGAGCTATCTGGCTGTCCCTCAGCTTAATTCTGTTTTAATGAAGAATTTTTATTTTTATTTTTATTTCTGTGTTGACTATACATAGAAATAAATGACAAAATAACAGTAGTTTGAACAAAATTGAAGGGGCCTGGGTTTGGATGGCCTGGAGTTGTGCCACTCTGGAGTCGAAACCTCTGATTTTATGAGAATATGGAGACCCTATGAACTCTTCTACACTGCTGCCCCATTCACCCTGCTGACCAGAGTGAGGAGCAGATGGAAACTGGGCTTGGGCGGGTTGGCATGTATGCAGTCATGTTGGAGCAATCATCTGCCAGTTGAAATTCTTGGTTAGTACAAATAAAATTTAAGAAAGGTAGTCAGAACAACTGATACTCTCTGACATGTGATTATTTTAAAATATTTGGAAAGGGCCAGATATCCTTAAATTTCATTTGAATTGCTGCATATACATCTTATCAATTGTACTAATCTTGGTTAAAGACTTTTATAATCCTTTTCTAAGGACATAAGTATGGCAAATATGATTTTTAAGTCAGAATAACCAGTAACGTATAAATAAAGCCACAAAGGTAAGACTATTGATAATAAACAAAAAAACATTTTATTTCAAAAAGTATCTATAATAATATTCTAAAAATTATTGCATAGCATTTATGCATACTTTGGAATTTAGAACATGTTAGTTTCTGTGTTTGATAGTTTGGCTTTCAAATCTCCTAAACTCTATTTTGTTATAAATGAAAGGATTTTAGTTTGCAGTACCTATGCACTCACCTGGATCCTTCTCCAAACAAAACATTAATAAAAATTTATTAGTCCTTTTAAATTAAGATACTACCTAAATTCTAGATAATATCCATTATTTAAACACTGCTTCCTAAGAATGCATTAGTTTTGTTTGTTCTTGTTTAGTTCTCCTGATGATTCATAATCATATGTGATGACCACATGACATGAATGTCTGATGCATGTATCATGTATGTGACATATGTTGAATAAGTGAGATTTCCTGCTTGTTTACATTATCCTCTCATTTGTGTGATGTTAATTTTAATTTGTTTGTGCCTTAATTAAAAAAAACATGAGAATCAAAGATGTATCTTTCCCGATTTAATGCCTCTGAGCTTTTAGAATTAAACTTTGTTGGCAAATATTTTTTTAAAGGGGGACTGTTGAGGAGGCTTTCACATGCATGTGTCTAAGGTTTGTACCTGGGTTTTGGCAAAGAAATTGTCTGAGCTCATTTTTACAGTCGCTGATTCAAATCTAACTTCAAACATCTTTGTCTTGATTTCAAAGGTAACTCCCAGGTCCTGGAAAAATACAGGGAGTTAAATTACAAGAAGTTATAAAATGGAAGCTAAGCAAAGGACTAATGAAATAATAAGAAACATGCAAAGAGATGCTCAAATTTTTCTCCACTTCTGACTCTGGACTTCCCAAGTGGTTGTATCATTATTGACCATTTATCTCTCTCTCCTTGGAAAACTTGGTGATACACCCAGATGGCCAACTCCATTTCAGTTGAGTTAGTTCAGAAACTTTATTCTGCAGGAGCATTTTCTTTTGATTGCCATCCACTTCCCATGATTTTCTCAGTCTATTCGCTGTTCTAATACCAAGGGAGAATGTGCTACCCTTCTCAGGGTCAGCTTGTATTATAGATATTGTAATGACACAATCTTCTTTAAACCATAAAAAGACTAAACCAATGTCAGAAAGATATAACCTATAATATAAGAAAAATGCATCCATTCCCAAAGCTATTGAAAGCACAGATGGATCTATAGCTGATTCATAGGCTTTTAAAAGTTGACAGAAAAAGTGATAGCAACCTCAGTTCTATTCTTCCTGGCCCTGATCTCCAATGGATTTACCTGACTCCAGCTAACTAAATGTGAACAACAAAGCTGGGAGTAAGGCAAAGAGCAAAAATCCTTATCAGTTTTTCTAACTGTTCTAAACAAACTGATTGTTGAGAAGGAGGCTGTTGTAAATCTTGGAGACGTGTTTTATACTCTCCTAATGAAATGTGTTTTAGCAATTTAACTCTGTTGTTATCCTGATCTTGGCCATAAGGCCATGTGTCTAAGTTTCAGAAGGCTGTGTTTTTTAAGGACACATTAAGTAGCTTTCAGAAAGCTAAACTTTGCTGGGAAGTGCATGTTTTCTTCCTTGAAAATATTTGAGATAAAAGGTGCTCTGAGAGGGTGAAGACTTTGAGATTAGAAAGCTACTTTCAATTGACCATTGAGTTAAAGATAAAACTGTGAAGGATTCAAAAGAAACAAATCAGCTTTCAAGAGCTGAACCAAAATAGCAGTAGAATATGATAAGCACACTTGTCTGACATGACTTACAGTCAAGCTTTCCATTTTTTTCAGTTGTGTTATAATTAGATACAACTCTACCTTTCTATTTTCATTTTTCTCAATTTTTAAAAATTCAAATCACTATATTATTTTGTGAGGATCACAAAAGATTATAAATACAAAACTCCTTCGCAGTAGTTACTGAACAAATGCAAGCTAATGTTGCCAAGCATAGTGTTCAGCCTATGTTGTAAAATTCCAGTGGTGCTATGAGTTTGGCTCCTATACTTTAGTGTTTATATCTACCCAACCAGCTGCAACCAAGAATACCAAGCTCTTTGGAATGAAAAGGTGCTTATTTTCCTTACAGGTCTAAAAGTAAATATTTGAGATAGTCTTCTGAAAAACTAGGAGACTGCAATTGCTGATTCTTATAGAGAAGTTGCAGCAATGTACAATCTGGAAACAGTGCATCCCAGCTTTATTACACTGTCAGTTCCATATTCTGAGCTTGTTATTCTAAAACATGCTTGCCTTGTTTTAGAGAGATCACAACAGATATAATTGATACATAAAAAGGAAAATAACATTTTTAAGTGGCCAGTATTACAAAACTCATTTGCTTTAGGATGCTGAGCTTGTTTCTGGCTTCCTAGGTACCAGTTAGCCTTTCATTACTGAGACAAGATGTGGGATGTTCAGCAGGAAAACATGAAAGATCTTGTCTGACTCAGTTTTGGAGGCTTCAGTCCATAGTTGGTTTGCTACTTTGGTTATGGACCTGTGACAAGTTTGTATATCATGAGCTG
Organism: Ctenomys sociabilis; assembly: GCA_004027165.1. NCBI lineage: Eukaryota > Metazoa > Chordata > Mammalia > Rodentia > Ctenomyidae > Ctenomys > Ctenomys sociabilis. The sequence goes on along the minus strand of PVKA01015667.1, from coordinate 31,309 downwards.
AGGGTTTGCTAGAGGAAATCTACTTACCCTCTGACAGAAAGACTAAACTGAGAAAGAAGAGGCAGTTCTAGCACCCCAGTAGTCCCCTTACAGACACCCTCATGGAGACTGAAGCACTTTCCACCAGGCAATTCCTCTTAGAGGTTTCACCACCAGTCAATGGAACTATGCTGAAGATGAGCCATTAACAGCGTGCCACTGGAGACATTTTAACATGCAAGAACATAACACTGCAATTTTCATATCCATGAAACAGAAACATGGGGCAAATTACATATGGAACTATGAGTATTTTTCTCAGGGGTATCCACATGAGTGATGCAAGGAACAGAGGCTATTGGTTCTAATGACTTCATGTTTTATCAATTGCTCCTCTATGTTTTTACCATTTTCTCAAAAGAAATATATAAAGGTTCCCATCTCTTTTAGGTTCTTACACTAGTGAGACAATGCAATGTTTGCACATATGGGCCTAATTTATTTAACTTATGAGTATGGTCTCTAGTTAGATCTATTTACATACAAAAGCCTCAAGTCTATCTTTTTTATAATTGATTAATACTTTATTGTGTGAAAATACCACATAGTTTTTATCCATTCCTTATTTGATGGGCATTTGAGATGCTTCCAAGACTTAGCTATGACAAATTGTGTTGCTGAGAGAGTAGGTGGTCATAAATCGCTATAGCATGATGCTTTCACTTCATTTGGAAAGAGAGCTACGCACAGAATAGCTGCATTGAGTGGGACCTGCAGCCCTAGTTTTTGACAAATCTCCACACTGGTTTACATAGTGGTTGTACCAGTCTACACCCCAACAAACAGTGCAGAAGGGTTCCTTTTTCCCCACAGCCCTTGCAAAACTTGTTATTTGTTGACTTTCTAATGATAGCCATGCTTTCTAGGCTGCTGTTTTAATTTGCATTTCTCAAATGACCATTGATATTGAATATTTTTTCATGCATTTTTTTGTCATTTGTATTTCTTCCTGAGAAGTGTATATTCATCTCAGATGCCCATTTTTGGGTTGGGGCTTTTGTAGGAATCTCATCCAAGTCCTTGTCTCAGTCCAAGAAGCCAGTATTTGCAATCCCAGAGTTATGTCATTGGAATCCCACCAAGTTAATTCCAGTGTACCACTTTCAATGCAACCCACGGAGAAAGTAGAGACACTGAAACATATTTATAATTATTGGGGATCCAAGGGACTCTAAGTCCAGCCATGATGATGGCTTTCCAGAAAAAAGACACTGACCCAGGGAAGCACCCAGATTTTATTCAGTGGAGGAGTGGCTTGAGGAGGAATGACTGAGAATTGTGGGAAGTAGGTCAGTACTGTTAATTGAACTAGGTGAGTAGCTTAATTTACCTTTGCCATACACAGAGAAGGTAATTTTCATTATGCTATTGAGATAGTATCTAATTTTTGGGGATCTGGTGCTTAGCCAAAATGGAGGCAATTGCTCCTTGAAGGAGCTCTGGTCTTTGCAGTCAGCATGGAAGGAAGGGAGAGAGGCTTGATCATGCCTCAGCTGCTGTTCCTTCCTGTACCTGTCGCTGTTCTCCACCACCATGAGCTGCTACTTTCTGCCTTGTGCAGTGCTGCCTTGGAGCCAGTTGAGCATGGAATGAAACCTCCACTGTGAGCCAAACAAACATTTCTTTCCTTAATTTTGGGTGTTGAGTATTTTTTCCCAGCAATGGGTAAAAAGTAGCTGATACAAGGAAAAGGACAGGAAAGGGAGGGAGGAAAAGATGTATTTATGTATGTATGCAAGATGGCTTGGATAATTGTACTGCAGCATTTTACTGGTCTACATAGGGAAGTAATTGATGCTTTAATTTATTTTCTTGTGTTTCTAAATTTATTATAACTTTTTTTAAAAACTAATTTTGCTTGTTTTTTTTCTGGTAATCTGAACAACTAATTGGAAGACAATATTATAGAACACAACTATTATCTAATTCCTACTGTTGGGTTTGGTGAAGGTGTATATCATTTTTAATGTTTTCTTTCTATTTTGTGTCCTCTTTTGATTAAAAATATATAATTGATAAAGAAAAAAAGGCTCCTATCACAAACCCTTTCTCTTTCTTTCTTTCTTTCTTTCTTTCTTTCTTTCTTTCTTTCTTTCTTTCTTTCTTTCTTTCTATATTTTTATGCAATGTTTCACCACTCAGCTCAGACTCTTAGTGATCTCCTGTTTTCAGTCTCCCCACACTGGGATTACAAGCCCAAACTTAATCTCTGGCTCAGCACCCCAGGAGTCAGGGCTGCCATGGCACATGGTACTGGGAATTGAACTCTGATCCCTATGCTTGCCTATGCAGGCACTTAGTCAATGAGCTATTCACCAGCTCTTCTATCAAAAATCTTAAGCAATTAAGAGTGAAGTAATACTTTATAAATTGAATTTTTCAATGATGTTTAAAGAGAAGTGACAAAGTCCTAACAATATTAATAGAAGCATTTGGTGGTTTCTTGCCATTTATACAAGTGATATTAATTGTCTTCAGAATATAGAAACACTGGGCTGACACTGAATGTGATACAGAACAAAACCCAGTACTTTTCCTTAATTTCCTTTGAAAAATAAGAGTCTAAATATTATACCATTATGTACATAATAATAGTACATTTGAAGGAGAAATGTTAAGGTAACTGGCCTAGGCCCCTCCAGGCTTCCTGCCTAAGCTCCATGGATTTTGGCCATCTGCCCTCACTGTGAAGATACCAGAATGATTCATCTACCCTAGCCTGCCAGACCAGCCTTCAACGCAAAGCTCTGCTTGCTCCGTCTGCCCCTCCTCACCCTGAAGACCGCCCAGGAGACTCGGCCACCCCAGCCCTGACCTCTGCAGCCTTCCTGCTAGAGTTCTGCTAAGCACAGCTGTCTGTCCTTGGCATGAAGGCCACCAGGCGGGTATGACTACTACAGCCACTTGAGGAGCTTTGCGTGCACCTGCCACTGAGAGATGCCCATAGAATTCCAACCTGCACTCGGCAGGTTGGATTGGATTCTTAGATTGTGGCTTGCCCCTCTCTCCTTGATGAGGAAGAAACCACATTGAATCCACACAGCAGCAGCTCAGGTGAGCCTACCCTGCCCTCCCATTCTCCTGAAAGCCTTGCTGACCTGTACTTGGTCCATCTACCATCACTGCATGTGGAACTCCAGCTAGCCATAATCAAAATACATCATCAACCAGCCACATGGTAGTCAAGATCCAAGTAGCTGAGTGAAGGAACAGAACACTAAAAGCTGCTGGAGAGAAGAAATGTATAACCTGTAATGAAAGCCCATCAGAATCTTGGCAGATTTCTCAACACATACCATCAAATCAAGAGGAGCTTAAGAGTGTGAAATCTGAAGTTCTGCAAGAGAACAACTTTCAACCCAGATTGAAATATCCTGAAAAACTATGTATAACCATAATTAATGGAAATATTAAATACTTCTGTGAAAATGAACAGCTGAAGAAATTGATGACAACTAGATCAATCTATCACAGAGTACTGACAGATATTTTAGAAAAAGATAAAGATGACCACAACTTTAACAACAACAGAAGAGAACTACCAAGCAGAGCAAGTAATTCAGCAAGGAGGAATAAGTAGGGATCCTACATTAGAAATACAACATGACAAAGATAAGGCAATGCACATCAGTTATGACTATCAGTGTACACAGCCTCATTTCAGCAATTAAAAGAAGCAGACCGGCAGTGTTTAAACAAAATCCAACAATGTGCTGCATACAACTAGCACATTTAACTCTGTTGGGAAATTAACAGACAGAATATCAAAGGTTGGAAAACAATACTCCATGTGACAGGAACCCAGAAAAAAGCAGGTGTAGTTATTCTGATTTCTTCTTTCTTTCTACCTTCCTTTCTTCCTTCCTTCCTTCCTTCCTTCCTTCCTTCCTTCCTTCCTTCCTTCCTTCCTTCCTTCCTTCCTTCCTTCTTTTCTCTTTCTTTCTTTCTTTCTTTCTTTCTTTCTTTCTTTCTTTCTTTCTTTCTTTCTTGCTTTCTCTTTCTTTTTTTTGTATTTAGTTCAGGGTGTACAGGGTCCCACTGCATAGATCACACTCATAGTGATCCCCCTGTATACAGCCTCGCAAGTGCTGGGGTTACAGGCACGCACCACCATGCCCAGTCTCAATCATCATTTCAGCACACCCCAGGGATGGGGCCTGCATGGCAGGCCCAGGAACTGAACTGCCAGCCCCTGCATCTGCCTAAGTAGGGCTTTAATCCACTGAGCTATTTGACCAACCCTATTCTGATTTCTGACAATGTCAACTGCAAATCAAGTGGGATTAAAAGAGATAAAGAAGATCATTTATATTTGTAAGGGAATGACATAGCAATTATAAATATATATACACTCAATGTGGAAGCACCCAACAATATAACAAAAATTTTAACTGATATGAAAAATCTAAGTAGTAGGTGAGACAGTTCAGTGGTCTAAAGCACTTTCTTAGGCAAGTTTAGACAAGAGCAGGGATGACAGTTCATTGGAAGGATTTTTTTGGAGAAGGAGCCTCTGAGGTTGCCTTAACGGCGGATCTGGTGAGGCTTGTGGTGTTGGGAATCGAACCACAGTCCCCTACTCCTGATGAGTTTGCCCAAGCAGATGCTTAAACAATTGAGCTAATCCACAATGTCCTAGGACTGAAGTTCGATCCCATGTGCACTGAACTCCCACACATGCCACAGTATTCCCACCCCAGGGAGGCCTGAGCCGGGGCCACAAAAAGAAAAATCTAATGAGAAATATCATTGTATTGGTGTACTTTAACACCCCACGGACACAAAGAGATAGATCAATGGCGCAAAAATGAGCAAAGAAATAACAAAACTAAGCCAAACTTGTGAAGAAATGGGCTTAGCAGACCCTGACAGTGCTCCACACAACAGCATCATAGTACACATTTTTCTTAGCTGCACATAGGATGCTCTCCAAACTAAAATATGTTCTAGTACATGCAACATGCTTAAGTAAATGCAAGGGAATTGAAATCATCCCAATTATATTATTTGATCATATTGTAAAGAAACTAGAAATTGTTGATGAAATAGCAAAAACTCTGTAAACACATCGAAACTAAATAATACCCTCATGAACAATGAGTGGGTCACAGATAAAATTTAAAAAGAAATGGAACAATGCTTACAATCAAATGAAAGTCCAGATACAACTTACCAGAATCTGTGGGATGCAATGAAAGCTGTCTTAAGACAGAAGTATACAGTGATAAATTATGACAACAGGAAAATAGAACAAACCCAAATAAACAATGTTATGCTATACCTTAAGCTCCTAGAAAAAGAAGAACAAGTCAATTCCAAAGCCCAAACAAAGCAAGAAATTATAAAGTTCAGAGCAGAAATACACAAAAATTACAAAGAATCAATGAATGGGAAGAGTTGGTTTTTTTTAAAGAATAAATAAAATTGATGAAACCCTAGTGAACCTCATTTAAAAAAAGGAAGAAAAAAATTAAAATTTATGCAATGAGGAAAGGGTAAAATCACTACAGACCCTATAGAAATTCAGAAGATTATCAATAGTTATTTCACAATTTTTACTCTCACACAATGGAAAATACAGAAGAAATGGACAGATTTCTAGACACATGAAGTAAAAAAGCTGAATCAAGAAAATATAAAAATTCTGAATAACTCAATATCAACCAAAAAAATTGAAAATATAATAAAATACTTGACAGGAAAGAAAAGCCTATGTCCTCCTGGATTCACAGTTAATTCTACAAGAGATTAAGTGAGGACTTAATGCTAACTCTTCTCAAAAACTGTAATGAAATTGAAAATGAGGCAATTCTTCCAAACCCATTCTGGGAAGCAAGTATTACTCTGATACCCAAACCGGAGAAGGATCCAACCAAAGAAGAAACTACAGGCCAATCTCCCTAATGAATATAGCTGAAAAATTCTCAATAAAATACTGGAAAAACAGAACTCAGTAAATCATCAAGAAGATTATACACCATGACCAACTACAATTCATCCCAGGAATGCAGGGATGGTTTGATATATGCAAAATAATAATTGTGCTACACCACATCAACTAAGCCAAAGACAAAAATCACATGATCATCTCAATGTACAGAAAGTTTTTGACAAAGTTCAGTACTCGTTCATGATAAAAACACTACACAAAATCAGATTAGGTGATCTTCACCTCTACCTGGTAAAAGCCATCTAGGACAAATAGACAGCAACATTATGCTTAAAGGACAAGTCATAAAAGCTTTCACTTTAAAATCAGGAACAAGACAAGGTTGCCCAGTGTCACTACTCCTGTTCAAAATATTTCTTCAAAATTAGCCAGAACAATTAGGCAAGAAAAAGAAATAGAAGGAATAATGATTACAGAAGAAGTGAAATTTTCATTTTTTGCAGTTAACATGGTTTTGTACATAGAAGACACCAAAACCTCAACCAAGAGACTTGATTAATAATCAAATTCAGTAGTGTAGGAGGATACAAAGTCAACACTCAAAAATCAATAACATTACTGTACACAAACAATAAATAGAAATTATGAAAACCATACCTTTTACATTAACAGCCCAAAAATGAAATACTGAAGAGTTAATCTCACAAAGGAAGCAAAAGATTCATACAGTGAAAATTATAGTACTCTACAATAAGAGTTTGAAGAGGATTTCAGAAAGTGGAAAGATATATATTACTCTTGGATAGGAAGAATCAACATTGCTAAAATAGCCACACTCCCAAAATTGTTGTACAGATTCAATGCACTCCCAACTAAGAAACCATTAGTATCCAGATCCAGAAAAAGAATTCCTAATATTTATCTAGAGCCATAAGAGACCGAGAGTAGCAAAAGCATTCCTAGGTAACAAAAGAATGCAGGAAGAATCATAATCCTAGTCTTGAAATTATACTACAAATCTACTGTGATAAATTCAACGTGATACTGTCAACAGACTTAGCTGATTTACTGTGTTCTTAAACTGAAGAGCCCTGTGGTGTGCATCCCACAGAAAATACCTCTACTAGGTAAATTGGGAGCAGGATGAATTATACTGGTGTTGGCCATAATAAATCAAATATATATACATGTTAATATGTGTCGTAATTGTATGCACTGATGAGTTGACAGCAGTGATTTTACCAGAGGCTAACAGGAACCTAACATTGAATTTCACCTGGAAATAATGGGTCATTATTTGCTTAAGTTAGAGTTAACTTCATAAAACATAACTATTAGAATTAAAAGAGGACTGCAAACTCATTGAGTACCTACATAAAATTTATCATACATAGAAAATGAAACAATTAGCCTATTACTTTAGTGAGAAATACAATATGGTATAAAGAAATAGAAAAATTTAGGCACATCTATTTTGCCTTCCACATGTAATGCTATGATAGTTTAGCAAATGAGTGGTACAACTGGCTATGGGTAACCTGTCAAAGATTAATAATCTGTATTTCACTTAGCAAAAGGAAAAAAGCTGGGAGAATGAGGGAAAAAAGGAAGAACAGAAAAAGGAAGAATATATCACTAAGAAAATGGTAAGTTTACTAAGTCAGTGGGAAAAAAATCTGGATCATCGAACTATCACACCTGCTAAAAGGGCTGATAATAGCTACACCTCTTAAAGCTGTGGTTTACTCAATTTCAGTGTCATGAAAGATAAGCCTGTAGTTATAGCAACTGTATCTAGAGAAAGTAGTGTGTTTTAAGCAGTGTGTTTTCAAATGGCCCTTTCAACTTTTTCCTTACCTCTAAGTGCTGCAGTTCAGACTTCTGTTTTCCTGTTTAATGCATTCTGACACTTTCATCAATTTTCTTCAGAAATGAAAACTAAGGGCAAAAGGAGAGAGGGCTAAGATAAATCTGCAGGGTCAGATGCACGGGGTCTGTGTTGTATCTGGACTTTGTCGGGAGAGAAAGAGGCATAGGAGAAAGTGCCGAGTAGGTGAATGAAGAGGGAACAGGGAGAAGTCAACTTGGGAAGCTACTTGGCATTTGTGTATTTGCATTATTTTCTAAACATTTCTACCTCCAAGGGACAAAAATCTGCAGGCCACTGGATTAGTAGAAAAGTCAGTTATAGGATCTAGAAGAAAATGAGATAATTTTATTCTTAGTAGTAATTTGTTATGGAAGAAAGTGAGCTTGTTTGGTATTTCATTGTATTTGCTTATAATGAACTGAAAAGTCCGGGCTTCAGCTGCTTGTTCCTCTCTCCACCACTCCTCCTCCCCACTGGCTCTCCTTTGAAGCCCACTTTTATTCTATTATATGATTTTCACAATGAAACCACTGGAGTGTAAAAGTGGCTTCTATTAATGTGGTCTCTTCCTAGCTGCAGCAGTGAGCCCTTGAACTGAAATGATTTCTATTCATGAAGGCTGTACTATCTGAAGTAGAGGAGCATTATAATTGTTCAGGTGTGTGAGACTCTTACTTAAGGAAAGAGGAATTGCACAATAACTTTTTCATTAATGATTAGTTTTCATATAATAGAATGAATGTAGAATGGAGCATTTATGTTCAGCAGACTTGTATCCTAATATAATGAAAACAATAAGGAAAATTGCCTTAGGTATTTGCACTTACAGAACAGATAGAAGGGATGAAATATATTTTATCACTTTATCACTTTCAGAAGGAATATTTGCCCTGCAATAGCAGGCATGGAGAAGTTGCAAACCCCCCTAAGAGCTAGGAACTCTACAGTCAAAGCAGACCCAAAGTCTCCTGTTTTAATTAAGGATTTCAAACTATCCTGAAATGTCTGTAGTAGGGGACAGAATATGCAACTACTTTAACCTTTTCAATTTTGGTTGACATGCACTGTCTCTCAATTTCTCCCTTAAGTTAACTTTGTTTCTTGAGCTGTTGTTTGCTGAGCTTCGATAAGAATGACTCACTCAACTGTGGGGCACTCAAGCGATGTTATTTGCTGATCTTCAAGCCTTTCTCCCACCAGCTCGCAGACCTCAGTGTTTTTCAGAGTACGAAGCTGAAGTATTTATGAGCTTTTCACAGCCAGCTCACAACTGGTTGAGGTTGCAGATGAGAGCATCAAATGGCATCCAAAGCCTTTTTTTAAACAGGCCAGAGAGAGGCACAGCTAGGGTATTGATCACGTTTGATTTTTGAAACAATGCCTTTTTTAAGTTTTATTTTTAAAGAGAAATAGAGACACAAAGGCAAAACAACAAAAACCAATAAAAATGATACAGGAAAAAATAAAAAGATACAAAATTTTAAGACAAGATGATGCAAAATTAAAAAAAAAAGATGATACAAAATTAGCCATGGTTTGTATTACATATTATATAGGTATCATATACAACACATTACATATTATAATATTACATATTGTTATTTGTCAGTGTACTTGCTCATATTACCAGATGTGGATATGCAAGATTGGTGAAACAATAAAGCATTAACTTTTCCTTCCAATTAAACATTAACTGTTCCTTTCAATAAACCAATAGAAATTAGCAGCGCAATTACAGGAATGATGTTTAATTAGTGTGAGTAAACATGAGCATGAGTGTCTGGAACTAAGTATTGTGATCTCCATTATGTCCCAAAGCATGCGTAAAAGATGCCTGCTTTATATGCTTTATTTATCTTTGAGTTTTTCAAGAGAAAACTAGTTTTTTTTTCTTTGAAGCAACATCAATATGTAAAATTGAACATACATGTCTGCTTTTCATTTCTATCACATAAGAGACAAAGTCATTATATCTTATTTCACTAAAGTAGTCAAAAGTATGTCAACTAGCTGTAACTACTAATATCACATTCTAGGTCAAGCACTTTTTATCATTTTCATTTCCAGAATAAGTAGCTGAACTCATTCGGCATAGTGCAAGTATTTTCCTCAGTGACTAATTCACTGAGTTTTCTCTAAATCTGGATTTTTGTCTTTCTGACCAAAAGATATTTTTCTATATGAATATGCTTGAGTTGTGACTTTTCTTAATCCTGTTGTATTATTCTTAACAAATAGCCTGTCTTCCTAAATAGATCTTCCATCAGAAGGGGTCAGAGGGAGACGGGGAGATGGTTCAGAGGAATAAGCGCATGCCTGGCAAGCACAGAGGTCTGAGTTCAATCTCCAGTTCTGCCAAAAAAAAAAAAAAAAAAAAAAAAAACCCAGAAGGGATCATATACTCTGCTCACTTACATACAAAGTTCTGTGGTGTCCCATAGACATAAGATAATCCTTGTATTAGTGGGATTTTTTTGTACTGTGAATCCAAATGACATAACAATTTAGCCCTCTCAACACTGGATAAAGGCTGTAGATTTAGTCTATTTGTTGATGAAAATCTGTTACATGAATGATGTTGTCTCTGGTTATCTGCCTGATAATTGGAATAATGAAAATAAAATCCATAATGGAGATGGTGATGATAATATCAATAATCTCTCACTCATTGAGTCCTATAGATGCTCTTAAAATGTAGAACTAGGCTACATTTTAAGAGCACCATTTAGTTTAATATCAACAATAACCATACCAAGTAGTTTTGCTCTCTGTTTTCTATACAGAAGTCCAATTAGGCTACGTAAGATGTTATGGTCAAACATCTTAATGTCAGAGCTAGGATTCTGTCTTAGGTGGGATTACCTTCAAAGCCTTTCTATGAACTTTAAATGCTAAAAAATGTAGAGTATCAAAGTAAAATGACATTTAGGTCACCCAGATGCATTTATGTGACAGTGGGTATGAAACAAAACAGTAGCACACCCTTGAGTGAAATAGACCTACATTTCTTTACTGTAATTTGCATAAATGCTTCTTGTGGTGTGAGTCTTCTTAAAATTTGATTTACTTGTATTGGTTCTGGAATAGTGAGTGAGGTTCGTTCATTCATTCATTCATATTAGTAGATTCTTGTAACATATAATGTTTGTACTCCTTGTGTGGAGTTAATACTGGTATATAAGACATCTTAATTATTCGTCATCTGTTTTCCTTCCCTTCCATGCCTTCCTCCATTTCTTGAAGCTCTTCTCACTGGGGGAAGATCTATCTCTCTATTTGCTGTTTGTTACCCTTTGTTTTGTTCTTTATTATTTGCATTTATCATATAAAACATCATACTACTTTTATGCTTGTGTGTCTCATTTCAATCATTTAATAGTATGCATTTCTAAGAAGTTCCCAAATGTGACCAGCTTGCTGAGCTAAAGAACACAGTTGGAAAGCAAAGAACTGTTGAAAACTACCAAACAGAAGGGTCAGTAATCCATACCGTGGGTATGACTCACTTTCACATATAGTGTGAACTGAATCTGCATTACAGAAATATGCCCCTCAAAAGGGGTGATAATTTGGTGTATGTGTTTTTAATCATGACAGTTCTTTGGCTGCATGATTTGTTATTTGCTTAAATTGATCCAACTCATTTTCAGTGACTGAGCTCTGGGCAGAAATCAAATCCCAAGGTTCCAAGTGAAATTATTTCAACTATGGTCATTTATTCAGAAAGTTACGTTGTTTGTTGTTGCCATTTTGCTTTGCATTTTCCAATTGATTTAAATCAGATATGTGTTTTTACTATGGGCACTACGTGTACTAGCATGAAACACTAATTAACCAAGGATCCTGATGACTTTGGCTCTGGTAGAACAGGGATTTCTGTTCTCAGGCAAAAGTACCGTTTTAAGTCCACTCTGGTTATTTGGATGCTCTAGCCTATATCTTCTCTGAAGACTTCCTAGGATAGGTGAACAAGAAGTCAATGTTTCCTCTTTGTGTAAGTGTTCTGGGAAACAGTCATAAAATTAGCAACCTTACCTCAAGCACCCCTTCTCCCATTAGGTAAAACAATGTTCCATTTGCCTTGCTCATAGCTGTGCTCAGTTCTGTGCAGTGGGCTTCAGGAATTCTTTCTAATGCAGATAGATCACATAATACAAAAGAAATGCTACCTACCACAATGTAGTTTCCAGTTTTTAAAAAATGAAGCAATAACTTGAATTAAACATACATCCAGAAGTTTTCTTATAAATACAAAGTATAAGATTTCATACACCATTCCTCCTTCCCACCCAGGACTTTCGCATGCAGTGTGATTTACCAATGCTATCTTTGGGAAGCAGGAAAGTGGTACACAAAGGGGTTGTTGAAAAGTGCTATTTTTGATTTGCTAAATTCTATAGGAATATAGCCTCAAGGAAATCTATTAAAGCAAAACACTGCAGCTATTCCATTTCTCACTTCTGCCAGGGCTGTGGAATAACAAGGCCCATAAGGGACACAAAGTTGGATGTGTGAGTTTTGATAAAATTTTCAACCAGTGGCTGAGTTTCCTTCTTTGCTTCCCTCCTCAATTCCCCTTCTCTTTTTCACATCTGTCAAGCTGTAGGCCTCAATTCTGCATAGGCATCCAGCTGCCCACATACATATTCTGAGAAGTCATGGCGCAGCTCAACACACTCCCCAAGAGACTTTTCAGAAGGCACAGTCAGTAGCCGTGAGCGGCCGCAGAAGGGCAGGGGCAGCGCTGTGACTGCCTCTATTCGTGTGGTAGTATTCAGAGAATTGTTTGGACTTGAGAAAGAGAACACACACATAAGGGATTACATAAAAATTGAAGCACAGTACGTAGCTAACAGCTTCACTATTCTAGGGGAAATAATGAGTTGTAATCATCTTTAACAAAACAGAATTCAAGACTTGAGGCTGAGGAGGTAATGACCTGCTCTGCAGCACGTGCTGTCAGGCAAGCACTGCACAGGTGATGCAATGCTGAGATTTGTACCTCTCTTTCGAAATGCCGATATTCCCCCAAAGAAAAACATAGCAGCTACTTAAAATTAGTTATGCTTTTTCCATATCTTCAATGAAAAGTCTATTTGAAAATGTTCAGGGCTCAGGACATTGTAAATAAAAATAAAAATGCAGATACTGTCTTAAATCAAAAGCACATGCTCTCACAATGTATAATGTTCATGTAATTTTTAAATTTGATGGGAAAACTGGGCGATGCTTCCTAAAGCTTTCCTACCACTATAGGATGATGAGATCCCAAGACAAATAATCACGAGTTGCCTTAGATTTCTTCAAACAAGTTCTTGGCCTACTCTAATTTAAGAATACTATATTATTTCACAAGGGGGCCGGGAAGATGGCTCAGTGGAATAAGCGCCTCCCTGGCAAGTATAAAAGCCTGAGTTCAATCCCTTGTTCCGAAAAAAACAAAACAAAACAAAAAAACCCCCTATATTATTTCACAGTAATTGACCTTCTCTAAATTATTTCCCAATGCTTTTTCCTGCACCATTCTACCAAAATATAGCTATTTTTGAATACATGTTATTAATTCTGTGAAAGCCATGAATATGGTTTAGTTTAGGCATTTATATATTAATATAAACTTTGTGTATTATCAATTACCAACCAAACCAAAAGTTAACTTTACCTGCAACATTACAGAAACTTTAAAAAAGGAGGAAAAACTCACACACATCACTATTATATTAGTTCTAAACAATTTGAATTGATCTAGTTTCTGTCTTATCTACCAGCAACTGATATATTTATTTTTTATTATTTGTTTGTTTTTTGGTACTGGGAGTCAAACTGAGGACCTTGCACTTGTCAGGTAGGTGTTTATGCCACTGATATATTTTATGCCCCAGGCCACTTGATATATTTTGAATCTTTACATTCATAATATATAATTTAATCATGTATGCACCTTGTACAATACCAAAACGTTATGAAAACAGTTTGCAGTGTATTAATTCATCAACTCTGTATGGTTAAGGTGTCTTGAAACTATATGATTGACATTTGTATTTTAATAAAATAAAAATAAATGGAAAAAAATATTTATATATAATTTATACTGACTTATTTCAATTTCTTATCATATAATTATCATTATTGCTAGATGGTTTATAGGCTTCAAAATTTCTATTTACGCTTTACACAGCATTTGATATGCTTAATAATGCTTTATTTACTTAACCTTTATTATTGGGCTGATGATTTGGCTTCAGTATAGCAACTACTGAAGACAGTACAATGAATACACTCCTCTTTTATATAACTTAAAATGTTTGAGTTTTAATTTTATAGGCATATTTTTGTAAGCCAGCATTTATACTGTTGAAGCAGCATAAGCAGCTTCAGAAGCTATGTGAAAATTTTATAAGACTACAGTGATAGAGATCATCTTTGTCTATTTGTATTACACAAATAGAAGGATAGGTAAATATATAAAGTTATTTTAATTTTATAATACAATTTGTTTATATTCCAGTGATTTCAGCTAGTTTGTGATAAAATCATTGCATTTGAATTTTGTTGTTTCAATATTAAGAGCATGAAGGAAAATGAAGGAAATATTAAATTTCAAGTCATTGATTAACAAAATATTTTCTTCCTTTTTCTCTTCCATTTTCTTTCTTTATCTCCTTCTTTATCTTACTAGGGAATGCATTTAAAGCCACTGTTACAAGGCTTTTATTTTGATACAATATAATTTTCTACATTTCTTCAGGGAGAGCTCAATCTTGTGATCCTCCTGCATTAGCCTCCTCCAGTGCTGTTTATAGGGTGTGTCATCCTCCTGGCCAACGTTTACATTTCCCAGACATCCAAAGACACAGTATAAAATACTGAGAATCTTCATTTGTTTTTTGTTTTTGTACTTTGTCTTTAGAGAATTTTGACTGAGTTTTTTTTCCATGTAACTGTAAATATTAGAAGGCAAAAATATCTTCCCATCTCATTTTTCAACCTTTCATGACTTTACTCGAATTGTAACTTGCACATAATCAATCTGTATATTTGGTTATGTTAAACACAACTCATGTGGTATTTATTTATGCTAGCTCCATTGTTAAAATATTCAAATCTTACCAACCTAACACTGACTTCATTTTTTTTTAAAGTCCTGAGTCATTGATTGGATTGTTTTGCATAGCCATTCTGGCAGGATTCAGGGTTACATGTGCTCAAGTTATACATATCTGATTTTCATCTCTGCTGCTCTACTGTCATGGCCTGCAGAGGGGTCTGACTATCCTGGCTAATGAGGTGATTCCAGAATCTTCTGTCACCAATGGCTGTTCTGCAGCTGTAGTTACCCTTTGTTGATTCTTTATATTTTATTTTGTGTGCCTGGAAATTGACACAACATATCTACCTACATATATACAAAACTAGAAAAAGTTCAGATAATTTATTATCTACTTTCTTTTCATTTTTAAAATATATTTACTACAGGGTCTACAGGGCCTCACTACACAGGTCAGACTCACAGTGATCCTCCTGTTTTCAGCCTCCCAACAGCTGGGATTGCAAGTGCAAGCCACTCTGCCCAGTCTGAATCACTATCTCAGTGTACGCAGTGGGCAGGGCCTGCACAACAGGCTGGGGATAAAACCCCAGTCCCTGCGTCTGCCTAAGCAGGTGCTTTACTCTGTTGAGTTATCTGGGCGGTCCCTCTCATCAATAGGAAAATGTTGTAAAATGCCTTAAATGGTCACTTTACCCTTTTTAAAAAAATTATTTTATTTTATTTTGATGAGTAAAAATAATAGTAAGAACAAAAATCAGAAATAAGCCTTAAAATTTTCTTATTGTCTCTTTTTTTTCTTGTCTTACCTTTTTAAAAATGTATGTTAAAGAGAGTGTAGTAATAATTGATATAACATTTAGAAATGGTACATAAAAAGTAGAAGACCAAGATGACAAGCGCTCAAACATGGCTTTTGTATTACACGTAGCTGTCCCTGATGCAGTTGCTTGGATGCAGACATCAGCATACAGACTTAGTCAAGGGGAAAATCCTACACATTAACTGCTATTTTCAAAGAACTGATGGAAATTTTTAGTACAATCACCTCAGCCATCCTGTATATATACTTGCATGTTTTTTCTACTTCTTTTTTTTCCTGTGCTTTCTTCTTTCTCTCCTCTTCATTGCTTAATCCTTAATTTCCAGTTCTTTTCATTTTACTATATCTGTTATACTTTTCAGGATTTATTTCTTCTTTCAGGTTCTTACACCAATATCCTATGATATTTGCACATGTGGGTCTGGTTTATTTCATTTTTCATTAATGGATTCTAGTTGCACCCACTTACTTACGAAGGCCTCAAGTTTGTCTTTCTTTATACCTGGGTAGTACTCCATGATATAAAAATACCACACATTTTTCATCCAGTGGTTGCTGTCGAGGACTGATTGAACAGTTCATACACATGCCTATGCCATAGGTGTTACGCAATGAGAAAGAGATCCAGCCAGCTCTGTGTACAGTAATATAATGATATGATAATGACTGTAAGGTTAAAATTTCAGAATGGCACACAGGATCCATATCTGGGTGTCACATAACATTTTTTTGTTTCAGCAATGAAAAGTGGAAGTGGAAGTGGTCCCTTATGGCCCGGAGATATAGCACCTGTGCAGCAAGGCTACGTGAGTATATTTTGTTATGTTTGCATATCAGTTGAATTGTCTAAGCTTGTACTTTTCAGAACATTTCCTACCTGTTAGTGACACAAGACTGTACTCCCTTTTCGTAAGAAAGATGAATATTAAAATATTTATTTTCTTTGTGTTTGGATTAAAAAAACACTCTAGAAGGATTTTTAAAGTAAAGGAAGATATTTCATGTGATGGAGATAAGTAGAAAGTAGGTAAAGGCAGGGGTGATGAACAAATAATTACTGGTAGTCATTTTATATTATTTTACTTTTTAAGTATAATTTTTGAGTCAAAAATCATAGAAAAAGTAAAAAAAAAAACATAACTGCATTGAATAAAGGCTGGAATTTGATTTCCTAGTTAAAGAAGGTTCTGGATGGTGGTCACTTCTCTGGAACTGTCATTTAATTTCATAGCTCTGGAGCAGGCAGGAGATTAGGCCCAGAACTCTCCACTATCACCCCTCATATACTAGCATCTTTCTTCTCCTTCTCCCTCTCCTTTTTTCATCCTTTTCCTTTTCTCCTCCTCATCCCCTACTCCCTAACCTCCCCTCCTCCTCTTCTGCTTCCCCTCCTTGTTTTCTCCCTCTCTTCTTCCTCTTCCTCCTCCTCTCTTCTTCTTACTCTTCTTATTCTTCCTTGTTTCTTCTTCTTCTTCTTCTCCTCCTCTTCCTCCTCCTCCTCCTTGTCCTTCTCCTTCTTCTCCTCCTCGTCCTCTTCCTCTTCCTCCTCCTTCTTCTTTTTCTTCAGAAAAGCCTCATGGGTATTAGCTGTCAAATTAAAAATTATATATGTTCTATGAAGAAATATTAAATGTCAGCTCCATCTGACTTTTTCAGGCCCCTTCCATATTTCTAAGCAGTGGTCATTGTCAACTTAGCTTTAGTTATGTTAACAATAAGCAAAATGAGTTCATTAAGTACAGAAATCATAAAAATGGTACATGACTATCAACAGTTGCTTTTTAAATATTTAGTTTAATGGAAAATGGCTTTGTAGATATTAAGGCATGTCATTGTTTATGACTGAATGCATCCAGAAAGCCTCATGAGTTCATGCAGCGTGAGCTATTCAGAGGTGTCTAATCTAGAGTCTGTGACAGTTTTGTGGTCCAATGCTGGGATTAGGGGTTAAGTGCTACTACTTGACCTAGGAGTGGTACTCTGCATGAAATATAAAGGACAGAGAGGTTTATTCTGTCACCTTCTCTCTTGCTTTTGCTGTCTCACTGGAAACATGAACTGTTTCCCCCTGCCATGTGCCACCCCACCTTGGATCCAGCCAGATATGAACAGAAAACTCTGCAAACAGTTAGCTAAACAAACCCTTACTTCTTTAACTTTTGTTGTTGAGTATTTTGCCTTAGCAATCAAAAAAGTAACTAAGCCAGAGCTATAAAATTTTTTGTTTTTCAAGTTAAACAATTGCCATAATAAAATGTTCTTTTATCCTTTACTTACTATTTTTTTCTATGAGATACTAAAGAATTCACATAGAGTGAATATTTAATGGGAACCACACACAGTAAATGAACCAAACACATGTAACATGTGATCTTTGCTCTCAAGAATTTCACCATGAATTTAGGGTCATAAAATTTATGTCACATGAAAACACACATATGTTTGTACTGCTTCAAAGATAATATGATAAGCTCAGTGGTTTAAGAGCCTGCCTGGCAAGTGCAAGGACCTGGGTTTGATCCCCTGTACCATATTCCATGTTGGTGCCTCACAGAACCTTCCCCTAAAACTGGGTGTAGTGGTGCTTGCCTGTAATCTCAGTGCTGAGGAGGCTGACACAAGAGAATCACTGTGGTTCCAAGCTGTGAAGTGACACCCTGTCTGTACCAAATACATAAATAAATAAAAGAAAAAAATTATATCTTAACAATACTTTAAAAAACTCTTACACTTTTCATAATAATATGCTATTTTCATAGTGGTTTAATTTCATAGTCATTCTACTTTTTGTATTCATTATTCTATGGCAGTGAAGATCATTAAAATGGTGACAAGATTCCCTCATTTTGCTATAAAACGATCTTCATTTTTATTTCTAAGACTCATTGATAACTTTACCTTGTGTGATGGAGAGAAACACTGATCTGGCCCAGGTATAACATTTGGGCTGGGAAACTAGGGAAACTAGTCACAGAAATCAGTTACATTGAACTTGAATTAACCTATGTAAGAGAGGATAAATGTGTATGAAATAAAGAAAATAGAAGGGAGAGTAGAGAATGCAGCTCAGTGATAGAATCTATGGTAGAGGTGGCACATATATTATTTATTTTACTTTAAAGATAAAAATTGTTAATGTACAAGTCTTTTTTTTACACTGAAATCTCTGTATTCAGGTTTAATTGCTGGCATTTTGTGTTAAATAAATAAATGGGTTTTTGATTGAAATTTGGGCACTCGACTCTAAAAGGTTTGCCCTCACTGATCAGTAGGATAGGGATCTAGAGGGGCAGACAGTGGTAAGGGAGTAAAGGGAGAATTTACATTAGTGAGTAATTAAATTAATTAATAATATTATTTATCTTATTTTTGTGCTTTTTGGAGATAAGTATGGTGGGTTATTCATTTTATTCAACAGACTTTGAAACAAATTTATTGGAACTTTCTTGAGGACACTTACTGAGCTAAGCGCCAATAACATAAAAACTAAAAGACATAATTCATCTTGTCTGATAGGGAGGAAGAATACAAGGAAACGATTTCTCCAGATGAGTGAAAATCTATGTGGATATATTACTCACATTTTCTCCATATTCTGGTTATTAATTTTTCTGAGTGACCTCTACAGAACAGAATGTATATGGAATGATGTCAGGAATTCTTTCCAGTGAATGCTTTTTTCTTTGTTGATGACAGCAACAGAGAAGAAATTTCAGCATTTTTTCCTTCTTAGTGGAAGTGAATGCTAGAAACGCTTCTTGCGTTAGATCTGCAGCAGGCTCTGATGTGAGGGAGCTCCTTCCAGCACCTAAGGCCCTTGCTAGTCTAGGACCTGCTAAAGGCCAGAGTGCCTGAAGCAGGAGAGACCCCAATGCTTTAGCACAATCCGTTCCTTCAAGTTATTCTAAAGCACACCTGAGCTCTCTGAGTAGAAGCAGAGCACTTCAGGAGGATGTAAACATGTGCTTTCTCATTAGCATTCTTCATAATTTGTCTGAGGGCTTTAAGAGAAAAATACAATTGGATTTTTCAACATAAAGGTCCAGATGAAATTTCCAGATAGCTTGGGGAACTCATTACGCTAGCAGAAGATCTGTGAAACAATTTATTATTTCAAAAAGACTAATACAAAATTTGTCTTTATGCAACAATTGTTTCCTTATTATATATGAGTCCTTCTTCTCCAGAGCATCAAAGCTGCCCGATTTTTTTGTTACACTTGAGGTGGTGTTGCTTTTGGCTCAGCAGAGCTCTAAGTGCATTCGCTTCAGTTTGGTAAGCAAATGATCGATGAAATGGCATCAGGGAAATCAGTTAAGGCATGGAAATTTCTTTGAAAAAAGAGTAGTGCAAGGTTTTGAAAGTAACTATTTCACTAGAGTTGCACTAAGTTTTATGAGTACATCTGAGTATCAAAATTGAAATTAATTAAAAGAATTAACAATTTAGTTGTACAGTTATGTTAGCCACGTTTCCAAAGCTCACCAACTAATAGCAGTGATGGTATTGGACAGCACAGATTTAGAATATCTCAGAATGTTTATTGTACAGCACTAAAGACTAACATTTTACATAGACTATAACCTCAAAATATAAAAGACACATCTTTTTTCTGTCTAAAATTTTGCTATGACAATAAACAATGAATAGCTAAGGAGGAGTCCTGCAGTACTACCAGGTATAATAGAAAAGAAATTGCCATTTCTTCTTCCTTCCTTAACTTCTATTGCAATTTGTGTGCAGTATCTTTGACTGAGCTGTCCTCTTCCATAATCCTAAATTTACTTCTTGATCTGACAATTTTGTATAGTATCTTTGAATTTCCTTCACACCTTTTCAATATCTTTTAAAATTCAGTCAATATTACTAATTTTTAAAAAAATAATCCACATCTAAAACACTCATATTCAAATAAATAAACACAGAAAAACACAGTTGTATCTTCCAGATGTTATCTGTCGTTGGAGTCCAAAGCAGAAGCCATCTGAGTGAGACGCTGTA
Source organism: Ctenomys sociabilis (assembly GCA_004027165.1). Taxonomy (NCBI): domain Eukaryota; kingdom Metazoa; phylum Chordata; class Mammalia; order Rodentia; family Ctenomyidae; genus Ctenomys; species Ctenomys sociabilis. The sequence continues at coordinate 10,638 of PVKA01015667.1, read as the reverse complement.
TAGCTGTAATACCAGTACTTGGCGGGCTCAGGCAGGAGGGAAACTTGAGCTGAGGACTGCAACGTTACACAGAGCAGCACTCTCAGATCTCATTTCTAAAAAAAGTGACAAAGTAAAATAAAACTGAAATAAAAAATGATATTCATAATATTATGATCATGTAAATATTAATTACAGACTCAAGCATGTGAGTGACTTGACGAACACATTCCGTTCTTGCTGGCATATTGCGAGCGGTGGAGAATCCCATTACCATAAATTTACAGGAGCATCTGGCGTCCTAATCATGCTGTGTATTATTTTAGGTAAAGCATGGCCTTCTGTTCAAACTTATGACTGTTGGTGCGGCAGACAAGTCCCATCCGAAAAATACAGTATTTTTATTTCTGAGGTTTTATTCTTCAGTTGTTAAATTCATTCTCTGCCTTTCTCTTCCTTCAGTTTGCTGTTATTTTGCTACCAATTACTTGCATGACATTTTTTTAAGACATAGGTATTCTGAGTCTTTTGTGTGTTTAGTATTATTGACCTATATGTGATAAGAATGAAAATAATTTCACTAGAATAGAATTTCTAGATGCAATCTGTTGCTGCTAAATATTAATATTATTTTTGTCTTCTTTTATGCTATCTTGTCTAACCTGTACCCAGCCTACCAATTCTACTACTCCTCTATGTTGTTACCCCTGGGGATCAGATTATATTTCATCTTTATTATTTTTTTTGTTTAGCAAATTCTGTCATTTGGCAGTTATCGTAGTTACTGATGCGAATCTACGGAGCAAGTCAGACAAAGGAGAGGATGGTCACTCCATGGCCTTGTGGTAAATTACCTTGTTATTGCATGATGGATTCTGAAAATAGTGCAGGGTATGCCAACTGCAAGGCTCAAGAGTCCTGAGAGGCGTTTCAACATATTTCTTCTCTGCTGTGTATTTCTATAGTTTCTGCACACAGAATTCCATGAAAACACATGTTGCATAAAATACTACAGCTTTCGCGGCAAGAGACGGAACAGTTCTCCCCCAAGTTCCCTATAATGAAAACACTTTTCTGTTTAGGCAAAGGTGGACATTGATAGAGTAGAATAAGTGTTTCTCTGGCAAATGCAAGGGCCTAAGTTCAATCCCTGGTTTTTCCAGAAAAAAAATTAATTAATTAATAGATGAACTAGTAAGAAATAGATTTTTAACAGTAAATACATTATAGAATCAGGGTTATCGGGTTGATATAGTAAGATCATCTGGTTTAGTCTCACTTCACTCTACATTGCCTGATAGTATGTCGTGCAGCTAACTTTTGAATATACCTCAGGATTTTAAATGTTACAATCCACATGATTTCTTTTGTAGGTCATTTTATTCAGCAGGAACATTCTTTTCCACACCCTTTAGTATGCTGTGTAAAAGAATGAATGGCAAACATTTAGGCAAATAGAAATGTCCTAAATTGTATGTGTTGGAAAATTCATTATAGGTCAGAGAAAATGAGTATTTCATATTTTGTTGCTGGAAATGACTTAAGGTAAAAATATCAAATTCATTTTTTGGTCAGTGTACAGTGGGATCTACTAAAGAGTAAAATGAAAAAGTATTCATGGTTTCCATGAAGAAGAAGGGAGGAAATCAGAAAAGAAACTAATGCATGCAGAAATAAATGGTAGTTATTAGAGAGTGAGGTGACTTATATGTTCTATAATTTTTATTCTTGGCATAAAATTAGGAAAAATCTGTAGTCATATGTGTTGGTGTAATTATAGGTAATGGGTATAACTTAGAGTCTATATGCAGTGACAGTGAGTAGTGAAATATTCTCATTCAACAAATAGATTGTTATTTTGCCTTTGGCATACAATTTTTCAAAACATTGATTCTAGTTCTATCGCAAGTTTGTTTGTCAGTCAGGGAAAGGTAAAATTATAACTTCTTAAAGTGAGTTAACTGGTTTGCCCAAAGTTATATACTCAATACTAGAATAACTTGTAATTACAAGCAAGTCACTGTTGTACTATAATTATTATTGCTTTCTTAATGCCACCTCAGCAGCAAGGTAAAGAAAAAAATAGCTCATATAAAATGCTGCAATTGCAATTTAGTGCTCAGCTTCATGAGATGCACATAGACTGTACAAGACAGTAGTAGATCAGGTTCTGCAGTTGAAGCTACTTCTGTGAACAGCACAGGCCTTGTGCTGGAGGGTGGAGCTCAATTTAGGCTAGTTTGGTAGCCCTTGTGCATTCCAGGGCTAGCAGAAAATCCAGATATCCTGTGTCTCTTGTGTAGATGGAGTTGGTGTTTTAGGGGGAGAGTCAGCCTTTAATATTTTCCTAGATAACAAAAAATGTAACTCTTGTATCTGTCAAGATCAGTCTAATTTTTGTTATATAGGTCGTGCTTTATCTTAGTCTTTACCACCTAAAAGAAATGTGTAAACATGAGGCATAAAACGTAAAGCCATATCAATGTGCTGAGCTATAAAAGGCTCACGTCAACAACTTCTGGCAGTGCCAGTCCTATGGTCTACTGTACTACATTGGATTATTTTGCTGAATTCACGTACATACAATATTTGAATGGCAATGGAACACCCATCTCTGACTAAACTAAACAAAAAAGGGCATATAATTGAAGGACCATTTTGTATGTATATATATATATATATATATATATATATATATATATATATATGTATAAATTAGTTAATATATATGGCTACTTTCTCTTAGTTAAATGAAAAGAAAGATTTGTACTAATAGTGTTTGGACAGGATATCATGTCTGCATATTGTAATGTGAGTATCTACTATGAAGACAACAATATGTAATGTCTTAATTATTATAACTGCCCTACTAACCTGTTTTGAAGTGTCTCATTGCTATGTCTTTCTCAATAAATTTAATAAGAAATATTTTCCTATATGAAACTTTCAGCACTGTGTGACTCTTAATCACTATATGAAACTGTTTATGAACAATACGAAATATCTATAAAGTTACTTAATATGTTAATAAATACCTCATAATTTTTATCCAGGCACAAATCTTAAATGAGACAGAGCAAACATATTGAAAAGCAGTAATTTCTTAAATTAGATTGCATTTTCATTCAGCATTACTGTCTAATTAGAAGATAATACACACACAAAAGACAGTAAACCTGCTCAGAATATATTGTGATAGCTCTAAATGATGGTAAATTAATGTGAACAATTTCAGAAGGGAGTAAGCGACATGGTAGCCTGATTTTTTAAAGGAGGTAAAGTATTAAAGCTTAATGGCAACAATCATTTAAAAATATCTTTAACTCCTCCCAGTTACTCTGGGGATTTAAATTTTTAAAAAATTATATCATTTTTCATAGATCATTTTGACAAAACAAGAAAAATTACAATAATTCATGTTAAAGAATCCATTGGGAAATAGCAGCTCAGTACATTTTGTAAGCTATATGAATTACTGCAGCTATTCAGTGAAGCAGTGTGGCAAAATATGCTGCAAGTAACCACGCACATAGCTCAGTATAGTATTATCATGACAAAGTACATTATAAGAAATGCCCATGCATTTGTGGAAGGAGACCCGTAGGAAGTGACAGTGTAGTAGTAACAGGAAAAGCTTGTAAGCAATACAATTCAACTACAAATAATAAACAAAAATAACAGTAGATTCATAAAGTGTAATCATACAAAAAGCACTTAAAATAAGTCTTCCAGAATGGTCATATAGTATCCAACAAGATTGCTAAATAGTAAGAAATAAAGTATATTTTAGCTGCAGTGTGATATAATTTGTAAAGTTTTCAGAACTCATGAAATAAGATTACTGCTTGTAACCACATATACAAGTGATGAGAATATAAAAGTGTAGGCCAGTTATTTATGCAGCTTGTGAGAGGGATTAGATTTGAGGACAAAGAGAAGGCTTCATGGTGTATTTTATTTTTTGTGCAGTGTTGCATGCCTCACCCCTAAAAAAAGAAAGGAACTTCCATAGCTACTACTATGTTGCAGTACCTCCTTTTACTGAGCATTGCTTTGTTATTATTTTTTAAATGAAAAATGTGTTTTGTCTAGAGGGGAATGGCAGACACAGATTACAGAGTAGTTGCTCCTTTTGAGCAGGACCGCCGAGCGTACAGTGATGATACTTCCTCTGCAAGCACCTGCCATTGCATCCACTACAAACATTTCCAAAAAAGGGCCGCTCCATCAGCTGACACCCAGGACCATGACCTCGTCCCTGCTCAGCAAGCGTCTGCCTTCCCTTACACTAACAGGGTGGCTTTTGGGGATCCATATTTTCTTATTTCAAGCCCCTCACCCCATTACTGTTTAGTGCCTTCATAAAACTTGCGATTTTCTCTAGGTAATCTCTGAAATAAAACACCTAAGGGCCTAATCAAAGGTATGTTTTATTTTACATTTCTATCCACAGAGCTATAGCAGTTTCTAGTACCAGGCTGTAATGTAGGGTTTGCTTAACCTTTTGAGTACATTTGTGCACTCAATATAAAAATGAACTTGAAGCTAAACAAATGATATTTTACAAGAAGTCAGTATTATACAGGGATTACTTTCTGGACTCTTGACTGAGACTGTTCAGCTTAGCATCTAACAAACTGTGACACGTTGAGTAAAACTTAATCACTTTAAACCTCAATTACCTCAGCTACAAAATGGGGATCATATGACTAACTACCTCAATGAGTTGTTGTGAGAATTAAATGAGTTTTAAAGCATTTAGTAGTGGTCTGGGTGCATGGTGTGCATTCAATCCTTGCTAATTATTATTTGTTTGAAGGTTTGAGGAATACTAGCAAGGCATAGTATGGTATTCATGCTTGCAATACATGGTTACTCATTCATTCAGTGCAGCTAAATCGCCAGAACATATTCACACGCAGCAGCTCTAATGCTGACAAATGAACAAGGAATACTTTTATACATTAAAGAGATGAATACTCAAGAATAAATGACACCCTCCAATTAAGACAATGCATTCCATGCAAATAGATTCCTTCAAAAAATTCAAAAGCCTAATCACTTTGATTATTATTTAATAGCAATGTGAGGTTCTGCATTTATCGCCTAGTGGAACTCCTGAAATGTATTGTGGAGCTCACAAGGAGCCCATGCCTCTGAATAGGATGCTATAAACCTGATTTCAACGGACTGAAAACAAGATGTGACAAGCAGTTTGACACTGGGCCTCCACTAATTTCCGCTATTTGTAAAGAGACACATCTGAATGGAAATAGCTTCACAGAATGGATTGGTATGGTTGGGGCTATGTCAGTCCACACATAAAACTTCAGTACAGGAGAAAATAAGCAGCCATTGATTTCCTGTGAAAGCCCCCAAGTCTGGGGAAAGCGGCCAATACAGGACACCAGCTGCTCCCTGCTGGAAGCCTTTTGTGGAAGGGATGAGGAGTGGGAGAAAGCTGGGAATATAAAAGGAAACACACACACACACACACACACACACACACACACACACACACACACACACACACACACACACACACACAAAGTAGGGAGGTGGTGTGAGGACTGCCTGAGAAGTTCTGACTTCCTTAAACCAAGCATGCTTCTTTCTTACAAAATGCATGGGTGGGAGGGAAGCCTCAACAAACCCTACCTTTATTTATGCAGCATGTTGGGAACAGTTCCAATGGGAATTTCTCATGCTCTTTCACGTTCCATGAATTCTGTTGGTGGTGAGTCCTTGTTTTCCTTAAACTGCTCTGATCTAATAAGTATTTGGCTCAAAACCGGAACAAATACTCAGTGTGATTGCAAGTCCTCATTTACATAATTGCATTATGACAACAATTTTAGGAGGATAATAAATGAGGAATATTTTGATGTGTGCTGGCTGTGGTGCATAAAATACTTGCAGATGCATTTCTGAATACCTTCAAAACAGTTTCACTAAGTAAATGAAAGTGAAAATCTCTTTGAAGTTTGCACAGAAAGCAATCCTTCTTTGTTTCCAACTCAGACTTGCAAGCAGTGTGCCTTTCTGTGGAATCAAGCATTTGCAAAGGTGTTCCAAGAAAGTATTGAACAATACGTTTCAAATGTCCTCTGACTTTTGAAATATTTGGCAGAGCTCTCATCCATGAATACTAGCCGCAAGCAACGCTACAGAAAAACGTAGGACAGGGCAAAAAAGTATTTTTTCCAAAGCTATTTGGTCATCTGGGTAGCGAGTCATTAGGAAAGCATGGATTATTCTAGAGGATGGAGTAGTGAGCCACTAGAAAAAAATATTTTATAATGAAAACATGTGATATACAAGAATGTCCAGGCCTGCTAGATTTTTCTGCACTTATATTTGCAAGAGTGTGCAACTAACTACTTAAAACGTTTCACAACTAAATGGAAGGATGTTATTTATGGGCTAAATAGAATTTTTCCAGTGTAGGAAAACAGTAAATGTGTAAATATAATATAAATTAATTGACTTGTACCTTACTGATGAGTGTTATTTCTATTGAAAAAAGAATGGAATAAGGTTTAAAATTTTTGTTTAAAATAGAAGAGTAATTTGTTCAGTAAATTACTAATAGAAACAAAATTCGAATGAAATATATAATTTGCAATTTTTACAGTTCAGGATCAGTCAACCATCTGTATTTCACATATTAATGACAAAGGATTTATTTCTTTTTTCAAGAAGTATGCCATATTTTAAAACTCATTATTCCAATGCATATTTAAAGAACAATAAAGCAATTATCTAAAACTATTTTCTAATTTCAATGTTTATTAATTTTTTTCTTACTATTCCATGAAAATAAGTGAGATTCTCTGTACCAAAATATTATGGTCACTTTCACATGTATTTTTCTTTTTCTTTGCTGTGGCTAACACTCTTCTTTCAACAACCCACTGACTCCTTCCTTATTTTCTTTAGCATATGATGTGCCTGCTTGTGGTCCAAGTGGGGGCTTGTCTTCAATCATTAGTTCTTTAAGGTCTGAAATAAATCAGCTGCATCATTAGTGATGCAGGGAAACACTGAGTGCCTTCTGTGGCCTGGGCCAGTCCCACCAGCTAAGGGCTCCTGTGTTCACTGTGTGAGTACTGACGGTGAAGCAGTTTCAGAGATCACTGTGTTCTGGCGGACACAGGCTTTGGCCTACAGCCAGATTACACTTCAACCTTTAAATTTAATGAAGCTGCCATTTTATAGTTCCTGAATCAGCAAAGTAGTAAAGGATGCTAATTCTTTTCATTTTCATATTTCACATTTTGTTAGTTTGCAATTAATGGGTGGTGCATAGATTATGCAAGCTACTTATAAATACTGATGGTAAGGTGTTCAAGGACTACTGGAAAACTACGTGAGCTGAAATCTGTGAGGAGTGGTTCTTAAGACTACAAGATGAAATTGAATCGTTCATACAATAAATCACATCAAAAGTATGATGGTGATTAATAGAGAATTTATATCATGCATCGTAGCCAGAAAGAATAAACTGAACCCTAACCTAGGAAAAGTAGGTAGCCCAAAGCTATATTTTCCTTATTCAGATTCATCTCAGTAATAACTCATTTCAAAATCATTACTTAATTTTAAAAAATATTTCTTAATGTAGCTCCAATATGCAATTTATGACTACTACATTCTATTTGAAAACAATTGTTCAATATTTCCTTGGATGCAAAAATGCTGCTAATGGATTCTGTTGCATGTTCTTTTTCTCAAATATCATTACTGCATTTTCACTGCTAAAGAACATTTTCTTGAATAGAAAAAAATTCTGAGTTAACAGTTCCTTTTTCCTGTACTATCATGATATTATTTCACTCTCTTTTGGCTTTTAACTGTCAAGAGATAAGCTGTTTCCTCATTAACAGCTGTTTAATGAATTTTGTTTATCTACTCTAGGTACGTTAAACATTTTTCATGTTTTTCCATGGTAGTTATTCTAAGATATGCTCCTGCACTCATAGTTAAAGGACTTCTTGAGCACATGGAATGATGTTCTTTGACAAGGTTTGGAGACCTTGGTGAGTTTGTAATCACTGTCTCCTTGGAAAGATACTCTATATGTTCTGTAGTATTTTTAGAGGAGTTTCATTAAAAATACTTCAATTGTTATGACTACTCTGTTTCCTAATTTTATATCCAGTTGCATTTTAGATATTTATTTGGAATATATCTTGTGATCATTTTTCCATTATATTAATATTCTTATCAGCTATATCTAATCCATTTTAAATTTATTTAATTAACTTACAATTTAGGTCACTGCAATATTCAACATTTTTTATTTATTTAGTTATTGAGACAGGGTCTCACCATGTAGGTCAGGCTGGCCTTGAGCTCACTATGTAATTTAGGCCCATCCTTACTCCAAGAAATCTTGTCTCAGGTTCCCAAGCTCTGGGATTACAGACATGTACCATCATACTCAGCTTTAATATACTTTTTATGAACTTTATTTTAAAATGATTTTCAACCTTGTCTTTTATTTCATGCACAGAGCAAATAAAGTGATTTTAATTTTCTCAGATAATACCTAGAGCTTTAGTCCTCTATCTGTTTTTTTCTTTCTCTCTCTCTCCCTCTTTTTTTTTTTGGCAGAACCAGGGATTGAACTCAGGCCCTTGCACTTGCCAGGGAAGTGTTTATTCCATTGAGCTATATCCTCGGCACCGTCTTATGTTTTTTGTGCATGCTATTTTACTTTAATTTTATAAACTAGTATAATATTGACATGAAATTTGACTTCTGACAAGAAGAGTTAATAAATAAATAAATGGAGAAATAGAAATAATCATTATCATGTACTGATATTGGTGATAGAAATAATTTGAGTCTATGCCAATATTCTTTCTCCAAAATGTATATATGTGTGTGTTAGTGTTCTAAACTATGAAGATTACCTGAATAAAATTCAGAGACTGAAGTTATTCGAGTTGACCAAATTACTTTCAAATACCTGTAACTTATGGTATAATAATGATTCTGTACAGCTATTGGTATCAAAAATTTTATTCAACTTTTCATTAATTCACAAGCCTGAGGGAAAGTGACCTTGCAAGAATGGCGTATGATATTTGACTATAATCATTCTCTAAATCTGGGCCAGTAAGAAGTTGTGGTATTTGGCAGCTTTCTAAAGTCTGAATAAATTATGTTCAATTGTGCCCAGGTTTCTTAATTGTTCTTAGTGGAAAGCTCATCCCTATTCCTTAGTTTAACTTTTACTACAAGATGTTATTCCTAATGAAATTAAATCTTATTTCAAAATCAGAATCTTTTGTCCTAGCCAATTACTTTTCCTGTCAACCAAAATATAGTGAATATATTCAACCAATGTTGGTTTAAAGCTTTAGGAAAATTCCTCTAATTTCTGTGTCTTTATTGGAATCACTGATTTTATTATTCTAGTTTATTTTGATTTCATGTTCAGGTTACAATGTGACTTGGACTATTGATGTAAGTAAAAGTTTATGAGCTACCAATCCATAAAGTTAGACTAGAAATGGAAGTTCAATAACAGACAATGAAAATACAAAAATTTAATGCCATAGAAACAAACAATGAATAGCGACAATCAATACAGCATGTCTCTTATTTTGAAAGCTAATGACAATGGCATAACCCTCAAAATATTAATGCAATCAGAAGCATGATAAACACAAATACACTGAAGAATGAAAATGATGTGCGTATAGGTAGCACATGTTACAAAAACAATGAATGCAAAATATAAATAACTTTACACCGGGAGACTATGGAAAACTAGATGAAATACAGACATTTCTAGAATATAAATCACAGCTGATTGTAAACTAAATAAAAATTTTCATGAGTTATTAAATGTTTTCTCATACAGATATAAAAGATCAAAAGAATTACAGATAACTTCTTAAAACTCTCATGAAATACTAATAACTTGTCTTCTATAAATATAATCAGAGAAGACACACTGTTCATTTTGTAAATTAGTATTATCTTGGCATAAAATTTGACTTTTGACAAGAAGAGTTAATAAATGAGTGGAAAAAGGGAAATAATCATTATCCTCTACTTAAAATCATTTCAGGGGACTTTTGATTTTACCATGTATACAAACATGTACATGGAGATAAAATGTCATGAAAGTAATTACTCATGACTATGGCTAATATTTTTCACATGTTCGTCTTATCTGTAATATCTTAGGATAATGTTTACATGTTATAAAATTGATTTTATATTTCACTAGAAGTTCTACATTTGAATTTGAGTAATTCTAGAAAAACTTGTGCTAATGAGTGGCAAATGTAAAACAAGTATTATTACCATTCATCAAAATAGTAAAATTTTTCAATATTTAACATATTCACTGTTCAGGTGTATTAATAAATGATATTTATGTGATGAAAATTATTGAGTGTACACATTTATTGAGAGAGATAAGACACACTCAAGAGAAGGTATGCTCTCAAACGACTGAGGCACACAGTTGGGATATAGAGAATGAAAAGTACAAACAGCTTGCATAAGACAGGAAGGGCCCAAATGAGTTGCAAAGAGATTATGTCTCTGAGAATATTTTATACAGCAAAGGGATGATGTGATTACAGCACGAATCAAATTACAGTCAACCGAGCTCCTGAGACCGGCCAGAGACAGCGC
>PVKA01015666.1:0-49538 GCA_004027165.1 Ctenomys sociabilis | reverse complement strand
AAAAAAAAAAAAAAAAAAAAAAAAAAAAAAAAAAAAGCTTTGGAGTCAAGGAGACAGCTCAGTAGAAAAAGCACTTTCCTGGCAAGCGCAAGGGCCTGAGTTCAATCCCTGGTTCTGAGAAAAAAAAAAAAAAAGGAGGATATAATTGAAGGAGAACCTAAAGCTAATCATAATTAACTTTAAAACTGAACTTTTCAGTTAATAATCACTGTACAGAATGAGACAGAAGAAATATATTATATGCTATAATCAACAAGAAAGTGAGTTTAATTCCCAAATTAAAGTGAAGGCTAAGAAGTGGCTGTAGTTATTTCATAGTTAGCATGCTTATAAAATATCAATGTTGTACAAATTAAGAGCATTTCTAAATATACAATTATTATACTTTGATATTATATATCAAAATACATTCTAAGTTACATTATCATTTTTAATAAAGTGATCCATCCTTAAAGTTATTTTCCATTCATTATGATTCTGTCTGAAACAATTTCCTTTTTCTCATATAGTTGGCAACTTCTTTAATTTTAAATATGACCCAGGAACATTTTCTGATTTTCTGGAATAAGTGGTCTTTTGCTCTTCTATAAGGTTCTCAAGAAAATCACAATCTTTTCTGGGGCTCTTTTATTTTCAATTTTGCCTGAGCCATTTCACAATCTTCTTCTTCCATGGAGCTCTTCAAGAGCAGGTGTCATGGCCTTCCTGGTTAGTGATGCCTGTGTCTGGCATGCAGTGGGCACTGCCAAAATACAGAAAGAATGAATGGACACAATTAAATCTGAAGAATTTAGCTATTAGAAAGAGAGAGAACAGAAATGCAATCAATTTGCGAAGAGGCCTGAGATACAAAATTCTTGGCACCAAGAGAATATGACTTGGTTACATGTGAATAAGGGTGGTTACTGAATTAATAAGAGTCACTCGATAGAAAATAAAAAAAGAAAAATAAAGATAAATGTCCTCCTTTGTTTATTTGAGGTATATTTTTCTTCGGATCTTCAAAGTGTGTTATCACCTGCAATTAAATATTTATCACAGTGGTTTTTATGTGGCATATGACAGTCTCAGGTCAAACCACTGAATGTACTCTCCCAAAGAAATCAAGTTGGAATTGTTTTCATATCTCATCTATTTCCAAGGTGATTAACTTTCCCTTGGCTATTTTCTAGCTGGTGTGGGTGAGAGGTTGGACATGAAACCATGATTGCCATTCCACACCCTCCCAAGACAAGCGTTCTTACAGAACCTACAATTTTAATTTTGTAATTAAGTTTTCCCCAAAGTCCCTTTTTATCTCCCTTTCATATACAGCCCCACATGAAGCCAGATAGAAGTATTTCAAATCTCAGAATTGCCAGTGTTTTATATTACATAAGATGCTGGTTTCATATTCACACATTACATTTGAAATGAGAGTCCCACAAAGATGCCATCATTCCCCAAAGACTTAGTTAATTGGCCCCAGTCCTGAAGTACAGCATAGAAGGAAGTGAGAAGAGGTAGGGACCTAGCTCCTCTTATAGCTATGTGTCAATATTTTCATTATAAAATAAATGGAGGATAAGAAGTCCATCTTAAATATTGTGAAAATTCATCTTCAAAGAAATAAAGTAGCAGAGAAAATAATGGTACTGTTGAATATAGAAGCCTTCAAAGATTCAAGGAAACAGTACTGTCTTCTATCAGTCATCTGCCTACCCTAGCTATCTGAGCTTATAGGCTGATGTTAGGTGCTGACATTCAATGTGCCTTCCCTGGAGAAATAAGAGCCTTGAGTTGGTACACTAGGTTTGAAGATGGGTTGTATGATCATTTCTCTGCCTTTTGGCTAAGTCAACTAAATATAGGTTGTGTGGTGTTGGGTAAAAGTGTTCAATCACATTGACCTCAGTTGCCCTTGGGATGAAGATAATAATAATTCGTAGCTCTGGGAATTATTACAAATGTTATAGTATCATATATTCCTTGATTTAATTAACTCCTGGAGGTAATTAGAATGGTGATTGCTATATAAAAGAGCTGATAAATAGTAGTTATTTCCATTCAAACAAATGGAATTTTAAATTTCACCTCATTTTTTTTAGAGAAAAAGGATAAAAAGAAAAAGTGTGTTTGTGTACATACAGGTGTATATAAAAACAGCACTAAATTAAAGGGAAAAACTATAATATACATAAAATTATGGGATAGCCTGAAATTTAAAATAAATTCTAAATAGCTCTTAAGTTAGTTAAGACTTTTTGGTCCTTGAGTTTTTATGAGATCAACATATTGCAGGCTAGGAGAGAGAGTACTTTTTAAAGGCACTATCTATCTATTATCAAAGTTGAGAGCAGAGATTTTATATTATTTTCACATGATATTACTTGTCAGTGACCCGAGCTGAATTTAAAGCGGTATTCTTGCAAAGAAAGATTCTCTTTACAAATCCTCTAAGCTCTCATGCAGTCATTTTAATTCACAACAGGCTAGAACCTTATATAATTGTCCTCAGCTCAATACAATCTTTAACAGCTTTTGATTTACATATTGGCCAGCTGTTCTGAATGAGAAGTTGTCTATCATGGATCCTTTTGTCATCTGTCCAAGGAATGTGTTTATAAATGGTTCCAATTAGAATAATGAAGGATTCATGTGAGAACAATGATCAATGGCCAACCTTGGGAACAATATAAGTCAAAGACAGATGTAAACTGTGACCTGGCTTAACAGTGTCAAGTTATCTATGGGGACATGCACAATGGCTCCTGGAAAGCAAATGGGAATTTGCTAGTTTTTGACCATTGAACAGAGTTTTATTCCACGAATACAGAAGCATTTAGATTCTATGTTAAATAAATCACTGACCTATGTATGACTGAGACTATGCGGATGAATGCGAATAACAGCGACCAGGGGGAAAAGGAGTTCAAAGCAGCCAGCCAGATCACAGACCAGGTCTTCACTTTGATTACTGGCCACGCCCCCCTCCCTGCCAGCCTCAGGAACAGATGTCCATTGCTATAAGAACAAGCCATGTCGATAGCAGAGTTTCTGTGCAAACACATTTTAGACTATGTCGGACACATCTGGTCAAGGGCTTTGTAATAGTTTTATTTATTTCTTGCCTGAGCTGGGACGTCAAAAGCAGGCGCTGCACATTAAGCCAAGAGTTCCCTTTGTTCCACAAGCCTGCCACAGCTGGAACCTTTTGTTGGTGGACACAGCCAGATCTTCTGTGGAGACCATTAGATTCCTTGGCGTATTTTAGTGAGTTTGCATTTTTTAATCCATCTCAGCAAGCAGCGGGGAGTTTGTAAGGGCCATGCACAAAAACTCCTATTAAAACTATACAGGGACACCAGCTGGGAATGCGAAGTTGATAGCATCAAGGTGGCCTGCTACCAAGTTGGCTCTGGTGAGATGTGCTCTGCGCCATATTCCTGTTTGCTTATATCATTTAGGGAAAAGCATCAAAACAGAAGTAGCTTCTCATTCTTGTGTGCTGAGGTTGCTCATAGGTGACTGTCTCCAGCCAAAAAGAAAAAAAAGTGCACAAGAAATTTTGTTACAGAGTATAAGATCTCTGTACGATATAATTTCAAGAGGGTTACCACAGAACATCTGGCCTACAAAAGTTGAAGAAGGGGACTAGTTAAAACAAAATTGTGCCTAGATTTCTAATATAATTAAAGCTGGGGGATTTTTTTCTTTGTTTTTAACCACATCAATTGAAAGCCCAATTTCAATGTTCTATAGCCTTGAGGAGTCATAAGTTAAGGGGAGGTGGAGGTTCAAAAACTCAAGAAGATATTCACAAATGTGCACCTAGTGCAGTCTGTGCACACATGCTGAACTGATTGTGTCTGTCCTGGTTCAGAGAAGTTCAGTGTCTGCTTCTACTTTTCAGGAACACACTGTCTCCAGTGCGAGAGCACCTCAGCCCCTGCTGTAGGACACCCTCTTGCTTTGCCTTTCCTGTGGCTGATTGTCACTCAGAAGGGAAGGTAATGCAAGGTGGCCAAGTGGCAAAGCTACAGTACACCCATGTGTCCCTCTAGCCGAGGAGTCACCTGACCTGTGCTTGGCCTCAAGTGTCTTGGCACGTTGCTTGTGGTAGATTTTCTGATTAATCCGTATTAACCTTGAGGGTCCTCTCCTGTCTGATTTCCTATCCAGCAGACTCTTGGGGAGACATTTCCTTCAAGGTTCCACTCAAGGTCCCTGGATTTCTTGGGTGACTGAGAAAGCCCTGAAGCTTTCTGCTTCATTGATGTTGCAAGAGCCTCCCACCATGAAGCAGATGTGGAAAGAGCCAGATGTCGCTTTGGGCCCACACATGTGCCCTCCCCTGCTCAGTAAGGGCCACCATGGTCTTGTCACACAGTCCCCTTCAAAATTGCAATTTTCTTATCTGCATAATAACTTATTTGGATAATAATTCATCTGTAACTAAGTATGTGCTATTTTGTGGTCAAAGGAGGAGGCAGATTCATATCAGAAGCAGTCTAAGAAGCTCAAGGAACATCTGACATGAGTTAACATTCCTCTCTTTTTATACAGGTAACTTTTTATACAAATTTATTTTTCCTAAAACAAAAGCAATAAACACAAAAAGTTAAAGATACTATAATGCATCCATTTAGATAAACTACTAACATTTTCTTTTCATTTTATACACATATATAATTCTTAGTAGAGACAACATATTATATATATTACTTGTTACATGCTTTTACAATTAAAAATATGAACTAAATTAAAGATATATAACATGTTAATAAAATATAAACAGCAATATATTAGAACACACCATATTTATAAAATAAAATGCATCATGCACAAATAAATTAAACATTTATGTAAAACACACTGTGTTAGCTACTTTTCTCTCCTTGCTGAGGCAAAATATCCAAAACCAAAAGTCAAAGGACGAAAGGTTTATTTGGCTCACAGTTTGTAGAGGTTTCAGTCCATGGTCGACTGGCTCCATGGCAAAAACATTATGGGTGTGGTGGAGACAGGCTGCTCAAATAATGACATCTGTTGTAGTCAGGATTTGCAAAGGAATAGATTTAATACAGAACTCATAATTTAAAGGAATATTTAGAGTGTTCACCCAGAAAAATCAAATGGAGAAGATGGCTAGAGATTTGTCTGAACACTAGAGACCCAAAGAATACAAACGGGCCTGGATTCCACAGTACGAGTTCTGCACGAGTCCTGCTGAAGATCTGGAGCCCACAACAATGTTTTATGCAAGATCGTAGCAAGGGTTTGCACTGGGGAGAACCAGAGGCCAGTGGTGGAAGATGGAAAGGCTGCGCCAGTGGGATGAATAGTGTGTGTTAGCAGACAGAAGGATCCGCACTGGAGAGGGGAAGAAATGCTCAAGGAGAGGGCCAGAGCTTCGCTGAGAAGAGTTCTGGCCACTGCAAGGGCAGCGAGGACCTGAGTGCCTCTGACCATGAAGTCAGCTGAGTTCATCTCGAGAAAATCAGGGAGAAAGCCTCTCCAGGACAAGGAACAGCACACCATCTTCTCCTCCAGTTCTGCTTCTATGCTGTTGGCAGAAATCTTCAGATGGGCACTCCAGTGGTTTGCAGTGTCCTAACCATTGTTGTTTTCCTATATTCTTGCTTTGAAATTTTATGCCATTGTTTTTATAATTTATATTTCTTTTCATTAAAAACTAATTCTAATTTTTCACCTATTTATTTTTATTTTATTTTATTCTTTTGAAGGAACCAGAGATTGAACTCAGGCCTTTGTGCTTGCGAGGGAAGTGCTTAGTCATTGAGCCATCTCCTCAGCCCCAATTTTTCACCTTTTAGAAGATAAGCTGAAAGTCTGTGTGTTTCCTAATTATTAATGTATAGGTTAATACTTCTGTATTGTAGTTAATAATTTAAACTCTAAAATATTTGTGTTTTCCACAACTTTCTGAAGTTCTCTCTTTATAATATATTTTCCATTTTTAGCTAACCCCAAAGAAACTGTCTGGATACAGTGGTACTTTGGTTCATGAACTTAATTTTTTTCCATGATTCTGGTAGCAAAATAAATTGGAAAAGAGAGAAATCATCTTTCCTCGTAAGTGCAACACTAAGCCTAATTACTGAACTGGATCTGATTCTTGTATAATTTGGTTTGTGACTAGAATCATGAAAAGAATTAAGTTCAATGGTTCAGAAAGTTTTCAACTCCCTAATATATGGTTGGCTTAGTTAATTATGACTTCCTTTAGAATGTTACTATATAATAATGTTCATATTCCTGTTTTAATTTGTATCTTTATTTTCATCCATACACATTTGTAGTGCATAACGATTACATTCCCCATGGGACATTGGCACATGTGCAGAACACAGTTCGATTAGTTTTGTGTCCAGCTCTTCCCCTGTTACTTGGCGCTCTTCCCATTTTTCGTACTTATTACAGTGAGTTATTTTTGTACACTGATGGTCTTGATCTGAAAATTCACTATCTATATGCTCCAAATTGTGAACTTTTTGCACATCAACATGGACCTGCTGTCACAAGCAGAAACTGACATCACACAGCAGATGAAAGTCAAACTTGTTCTCCAAGGTATGCTCCAAAAGTAACTTCCATTGATGTGTAAAAATTTATATGAGACTTACATAAAATTATATGTTTAGATGGGGCTTTATCTCTAAGATATCTCATTATATACATGTAAATGTTCTAAAATTTAAAAAATATATGTGGAACACATCTTGTTCCAACCTTTTGTTTCAGATAAGCGATTTCCAACCTGTGATGAATTTGTACCTCTATTTTCTTTTCTCAAGCTCCAAACCACGCAAGGCAATGTCACTTTGTTGCTTGTTTCCATAAGCCATGTCCTTTTAACCTGGGCAGTGCTTGCAACTGAAATGATGATTGCGGTTCTCACTTCTTGAGGCACTGGCACCAGTGCTAAAATGACAGCAAACTACCAATATGAACCCAATGTTTAAATTTCGGACAGTGGATTCTATGGCTGTAAACTGAAGGAAAAAAAAAAAAAACATAGCCATTGCATCAGGTGAACTCAAATTACATCTTTATCTCATAAAGAGAATAAATGGTGATTTGAAGCATCACTTACGAGGGCCTAGATGTGAAAGGCAAGTAAAAAGTGCCCCAGGAGAACCCTAAAACAGTGACAGTCTATTATGGGGTTGTTCAGTTAAACGTTATATTAGAAGAAGGGTTTAATGTGAGCCCAAAGCAGAAAACAATATTTAACAACTCAGAAACCAGTAAACACATAAAACATTTGCTATTTAAAACTGTATTAATAAATTGTATTGAGGCTGGTTGAACATCATCCACATATAGCCTACAATTCAATTTGAGGATGACTCGAAAAAGTCTCAGTTACTTTTCTCTTACTGCTAAGGCAAAACACCCAATGGCCAAAATGAAGGAAAGGTTTCTTTAGCTCACTGTGTGTGGAGGTTTCAGTCTATACTCTGCTGGCTCCAAGGCAGAGTGATCCAAAGTATAAGTTCAGGGCAGCAGAAAACAGCAAAAGCAGTTAGAGGGAAACAGGATGAGCTGCAGAGTGAGCCTCTTTCCCTTCCTTACATTGTAAGCAGGCTATTTGCCCCAGGGAGGGTGTAGCACTCACCCCTATAATCCCAGCATTGGCCCAGGAGTCAGTCATGACCTCTAGAAGCCCACCTCTATGATTGCATGAGGCTTTGCGGGACATCTAGACACAAACCATAATACATTCAGGAAAAACTCAGCTTATTTTTCATTGAAGATCAAAATGTAGTCTGAAAAGTCACATCAGAGTATGGCCAAAGCTAGGACTACATTGCTGATCCTGCCATACCTTGGGACAAATATATAGATAGAAAAACTTAAAAGCACACATACAAGAGTATGAAACTGCATCCTGGGGGAAGACAGTGGGTCTTTAAGAATGAAGGGATTTATCCAGACAAAGGGAGAACCTCCAAAGGGGCGACTTGGCCAGAAGAGGGAAAAAGGGCAGGCATATGTCAAAGATTAAAGTGCTTAATTGTAGGAGACGCTTCCGGGTCCTCGTCTCCGTCCAAGAAACCAGTATTTGTAATCCCAAAGTTGCGTTATTGGAATCCCATCAAGTTGATTCCAATCTACCACTTTCCATGCAACCCATGGTGAAAATGAGGACACTAAATTATATTTTTAATCATTGGGGAGTCGAGGGGCTCTAAGTCCTGCCATGACATGGCTTTCTGAAACCAAGAGAGCGACCCAGGGCCTCACCCGGTTTTTATTCAATGGGGGAGTGGCTTGAGGAGGATTGACTGAGAATTGTGGGAAATAGGTGACTACTGTGAACTGATCTAGGTGGGTGACCTACATTTACATCTTCCATGTGCAGAGAGGATATGTAGAGAGAGTAATGGGCATTATATAGTATTTAATGTTTTGGGAAGTCTAGGGCTTCAGCTTTGATGTAGTCTTTCAAGCCCCAGGAAGTCATAGCCTCAATCTCGAGGCTCGATCCCAGCTGGAGGCACAGAGCATTAGCTCTACCGTCCTGTCTCCACCCAGCTCACATTAAGGAGCAGCAGGCTTACCAGGGAAACATGCATGCCACCTTCAAAGACTATCACCAGCACGTCAGCTAGACCAATACATATTGTTTAAGGCCAATTGAAGGATAAACAGAAGTCTTAGCCAGCTCTCTACATAACAATATGAAGAAATAGGATCAGACTCAGTCAAAATGGAGAGAGTCACTCTTCTTTCAAGGAGAGCTGCTCAGGTGGTCCCCCACACTTAATAAGTGAGGAACTCTGAAATTTTAATATGACAAAGTAAATCGACCTCATAATATAGTTGGTATATGTGGACATCACACTTTTGAAAATATGAGGAATAAATCTGGATTTGATTATTAATTCAGCTATCAAACTGAATGAAAGACAAGTGTGAATTTCAAACAGCATACGACCCCACAGAACCTCCATTTCCCTATGCATCAAATTACACGAAGCATCTTTATGCACCTGATTTTAGTGAGATGGCATCATGACATTCTATTATTTAAAAACAAACTGTTTAAGGAAGGAGACTCCACAAGGCTGCGAATCCCAGGAGGCCAGGACCTAGGGGTTTTGTTAAGGGCTGCTTTTCACAAAGGTCTACTGGAACTGTCACAGGTTCTGGAATCAGATGTTCCTGATTCCTACTTTCTAGTCTATTACTTTTCAGAAATTAGACTTAAGTAAATGAAATAGTGTTATTATGTTTCAGCTTTCTTACTTGAACACTTAGGATCATGATTACTTCTTTGGAATAAATCTTACCACACTAACCTCATTCTTTTTCAAAGTTTATGCAGTAAACTATATGTATATTCAGACTTTTCTTTTTTCATTCCAGCAAGGAATTTGCCTAAGAATATCATTGTAAACAGGATGAAAAATAAGAGATTTAAAATTGTCCAAAAGAATAGGAACCAGAATGTGAAGTCTAACAAGATGATTACAAAGGAATGAATTTCTGCTTCCTGGTCATTCAATAAATTTATAAACTTCTACAGAAAAAGCATACAGCATGAGATTATTAAATTGATGCATAATATGAATAACTAGAATAGCTAATAATTTAGATGGCACATTAAAGATTCAACTTTCTATTCACATGTATAAGTGGTACACTCAGCTAAGCAAGATACTTTTTAATAAAGACCAAGTTAACTTCCTTTCTTTAAGATCAACAAACACTTGAGTAGGCTCTTTTTCAAGACTCATCTTGGATAGACAGATAATAAAACATAATTTGTTTCTATCTTTATTAGCCTGGCTGTGTAAGGTTCCTAATTTAGTGCTTTCTGTTCCATGTTCTGTCTACAGGGGCCACAGCTAGTTCTTCTGTTTGTCTTCAGAGACATTCAAAGATATTACCTGATAACTAATAATATAAATTATAGAAGCCACTTATCATATATGGCTGTTGAAATGAATTCCAATTAATTACAATCAAATTAAAAAATTAAGTTCCTCCACACTCATTAGCCACCTCTCAAGTAATCAATAGTAACATGAAGCTAGGAGCTATTTATTGGTGCAGACTTAAAACATTTCCATCACTATACACAGTTCTACTAGACAGCCCTGACCTAGAGCAATGTTTCTCGGTGGAGCCATTACTACTTTAATGGGAGCACACTTATAATTAATTAGAACATTTTAAGTTTTCACAATGCAATCTTACATAACAGAGAACTGTACTTTTTCATTTTTCTTCACCACAAAATGATCCTTCATTTACGTCCCCCTTCTTTGTTTAGTTTTGTCAGAGATGGGTATTTTATCACCATTCAAATATTGTAGGTGCATGAATTCAGCAAAGCAATCCAATATAGTCCAATATTCCATAATAGTAGTGGGTTATTCATAGCACTAGCAATGTCAGAAGTTGTTGAGACTTTACATCTTAGCATATTAATGGCTTTACTTTTTATACCTAATTTTTATACTTTTCTGTTGGATGGTTAAGACCAAGATAAAGCAAGACCTATACAACAAGAAATGTAACTTTTGTATCTGGCAAGGTCATTTTTCTTTATTCAGTAAATGCATGAAATTCCTTGTACTTGTAATTAGAAGTGAACTATGATAAATCTATAACACAAGTAACTACCACAATATATTCCCTTCCAGGGAATGCCCCTACTTTGTATACTCAGGTACTCTGTGAATGCATTTACTTTGCTCAGTGTATATGAAGTTTTATTATAAGTAGAAAATCACTCACAGTGTAGGTAGTCAATAGAAGTCCTTTCAATATTTCTCATTGAGCAGAATGAACTCCAAGAAGAAAAACTTGAAATATATATATATATTTTATATATATATATATTTATTTTATATATATATATAGATTTTATATATATATAAAATCTGCATTTAGGGCAGGGCCTATAGGGTCTGTAGGACCTCACTACATAGATCGCACTCATAGTAAGTGATTCTCCTGTTTACAGCCTCCTAAGTGCAGGGACAACAGGTGCCTGCCACCACACCCAGTCTCAATAGCGTCTCAGCACTCCCTGGAGGCCTGGGCTGGCACACTGAGATCAAACCCCAGCCGTGGCACTCTGCCTAAGCAGTCGCTTTAGTCCACTGAGCTATCAGACCTGCCCTCCTGAACCAGATATTTGAGTACTTTGAAGTAGGCAGATTAGAAGACCAGAATTTAAACTACCAACAAACTGAAGATGAATTTTTCTCCATCCACTCTTTCCATTCTTCAGCCAATGAAGAGCTAATTAACTCAAATAAAGGAGGGAGATAATATACAAATAACAAAAGTTAGTTAAATTGAAAATAAAGATAAAAAGCAAAAAATAAACTGTATAAACTTGTAGCCAAAAATCAGAGTCAAGATATAAATTACCATATCACAAATGAGAGAACAAATAATATTATATAACACTCTTGAACTTTAGAATATAAAGGAATACTATACTTAACTTTATATACATAAATTTGAAAATTAAGTGGACCAACTTCCCCAAAGCCACAAATATTCATCACTCTTTCAAGATGAAGTGAAAATCTGAAGAATCTTACAACTCTTAATGAGATGCAATCCATAGTTTAAAACCCCAAGGAAACACTGGGGATATAGCTCAGTGGCACAGTGCCTGCCTGGCCAGTTCAAGGCCTGTAGTATGATTTCTAGTACTAGAAAAAAAATAACAAAGTTCCAGGGTCACAAGCTGGTGACCATGTGGCCTTTCATGTACATGTAGGACCCAAACTTAGGCATAATATATGAGAATAATAATAAAAATAATAATATAGCACAATACAAAGCCAAGTTTATATTAGAGACAAAATGCTTTAATGTTTGAACTGTTTGTTATCAGTGCAGCTGATACCAAGAGGAAAGGATACCTCTAGACTATGCATTTACCTATGCTGCTGTGTCTCTGGATCCTTGTCCCCATATTTGTCTGGCTTCTTCTTAAAAATACAATTCAGAAATCACTTCCTTTGCATCACTACCCCTTCCTCCCCAACAAGGCTGCATAGGTTTTGCAAACTGTATAATGACTACTAAAAGCCCAGATCAAACTATTGCAGAATCTTTCCTATTAAGTTATATTTTTTCTTTTAATTTTGTGCTTCCCTTTTCAGATGAAATACAGTGGACAGGAGAAATTGAAGAGAAGTATAGCAAAGTCATTCTGCTCCAGGAAATGAGAAAAGGTTTGTTTGCAAAGTTGATTTGAAGTAATTGTTCCCAAAAAAGAGGCATTTCAAGCAGATAAACCTGAGCCTTTATTTTTCTTTAAAATTTGAATTATGGAATAGACAATTCAGCATAAAGTTCATGGCTGCTTATAAGTGAACTGGAATCTGGAAACAGAGGTTGAAGTCAATTTTTCACTGCTAATTAGTGAAAGATGGTCTATAACTGCAGTAACATTCTATAAGTCAAGAAGAAGAGGCCTGCTCAGGCAAACAGACAGCAAGGAGGGATCCAAAATTAAGAATGGATCCCAAGTTTTATAAGCTACCTAGCAGCGAGACCATTAAAATGTTCGTTTCACTGTGGGTTGTGTAAAGAACCAGGCAAGTATGGAAGTAATTCTTCAACTTCCTGTCACCGTGATCAGATTATTATTAGTATATTGAGGTTCATTTTTCTTCTTATATTTAAAAAGAAGTTGAGGAGGGAAATGATGTATTAGGCAAGCCAACATAAATGATCAAAGTTTTGCAGGCAGGTATGTCTAGGAAATTGACTGGATAAAGAAAAATTGGTGTAGCTAGTCATGAAAAGAAATGACTCTTTGAGTCAATGGTGGATTAGAGACCCACTTTTCTATGATTCAGCCAATAAAAAAATGTACTTACAGGAAACACATAACGACAGCTTAATGTTAGGGAAAAATTGACAATAAGCATTCAATTGCTAGAGCCTGAGGGAATGAGAGGACGTGGATTTTCTTCTAATGGACATTTAATTAGGAGTGAAATAAATGGTTTTGAGAATTTTCCCCAGATACACATTTCTAAAGGGAGATGGAAATGTTTTGATCTCTATTCAAGAATGTACATTGTTCTTCAGTGCTGCCTATTTAATGATGTCCCTACATCTTACAACTTCTAATAGGAATTACAGCTTCTCCTACACAAACTTCCTTTTTTCTTCCATGGTAGGTTGAGTACTTTAAGAATTCTGATTTATCAGGGGCTGGGAGATAGCTCAAAGGAATAAGCACCTGCCTGGCTTGTGTAAGCTCTTGAGTTTGACACCCAATACCAGAAAAAGAGTTCTGATTTCTCATCACTACCTGCCATCTGGCTGTGCATCATGAGACTTCTCAATTCTTAGAGGTGGAGTCTATTTTTCCCACTATCCACACACTATTGGTTACAGAGATGATAAGAGGTGCAATGTGCACACAGGACTGTAAAATGTCACATGTGGTTTGCTTCTTTCCTTGCCCTGGCCCTAGGTAGCCATTTAAAGGGTAGGAGATGCAGAGCAAAATCATGTTATCTATTTGATTCCCGTCAAAGCCATACTACGTGTCAGCCAACACCTCAACACATGGATTCCTAAGTCAAGATCAACAGAGCCAGGCTGGGAAGATAGCTTGGCAGTCTAAGAATCTACCTGGCAAGCACAAAGACCCGGGTTTGAGCCCTGGTACTGCATGCCATTCCAGCTCAAGCCAAGCTGGTCATTAAACCAGGTGTGGTGGTACACATGATAATCCCAGCACTGGGGAGCCTGAGACAGGAGGATCATTATGATTCTGAGCTGCATATTGAGAGCCTGTACCAAATACTACATAAATAAATCAATCTAAAGAAAGATCAACAAAGTCACTCAACTAGCCTGCAGGGGGACAAACCTTTCTGGAGGGAAATCTGAGTCTTGCAGCTCCTTCTTTCACACCCTTTATGATGGCAGATCTATTTATTAGAACATTTGTGTTGTGTTAATGTACACTGTTTTTTTGATGAGCTGAATTGTCCTTATCTCCATTGTTTGCTAGCAGGCCTTGCTCATCAACCTCTATGCATAATGTTTCCTGCCAAGATGTCTTCACTTCAATAAATTATTCCATCTAGAGATGGAGAAAGGAGTGGAGGGGCAGCAGAAGGGAGGAGAATTGAAGTGTGGTGTTTGTATATCAGTCATTTCCACACAATGAATGGTATCATTAGCTATTGCTAAAGAAAAGTGTTTTTAAAAATTAAAAGCAATGTGTGCAAATCATTCTATCTTCTCTTTTTCCACTGCCCTGGGATTCGTTAGGTCTTTTGTCCTGAGGTTCTTGTGTGGCTTCTGTACACCTCCCTGAGACAACAGGATTCCAGAGTAAAAGAGAGAAAATAGCTTTATTGCATGCCTGTACCTGTCCTGCTTTTCCATAGATCCTGCTGGCATGGAGAACCTTTCTATAGCACTATCATTTTTTTTTTTTTCAGTACTGGGGATCAAACTCAGGATGCAGCATGGGACTCAAAGCCTATTCCCAAGTGGGGAGCAAGAAATGGAACTCTTCTGCCTTTGAAAAAAATCCCATTTCCTGTCTGGACTTTTATTCTTTAGCCTATGCCCCAAGATTGAGTCATCTATAGGCTAATTCCAAAGAACTTACCCATGTTCAAGCCTCCTTCTTCTCTGAAATTCCCCCTTTATTTACTTTCTGGTATTATATGCCTTTGTCTTATGCAGTATTACTTAAAGTATAATCTCTATACTAAATTGCCTTCAAATCTTGTTTTTAGAGTTGCAAAGTATCTGACTTTAGGGATGCTATGGTTTGTGTCTAATTGTCTTTCCCCAAGCCTCATGAAGTCATGAGGTGGCTTCTAGAGTTTGTAATTAATTCTTGATCCAATGCTAGGATTATAGGTGTGAGTGCTACACCCACCCTGCCTTCTGCCATGTGCTACTTTGTCTTGGAGCCATCTGAGTATAGACTGAAACTTCCCCTAATTGTGAGCTAAATAAAACTTTCCTTTATTCAAAAAAAAAAAAAACTGACTTTAGTTAATCGAGGACCTATATTTTAAGACTATTGTTCCTAATATAAATATCAGATTGTTTTGGAATTCAAAGCAAGAATTTGCTTTTCCCTTTTTCTAACCTCTTACATATGGAAATGTTCCTGGTAGAATAATTAGGTGAAGAAAAAGTCGAGGATTACAAAAACAGAAGTGATTATTTATAGTCAGTATTTAACAATTTTAGCATTATAAATAAAATAATACAAAAATTACTTATTTCTATTTTCCATTCCACAGTGAGTACATATTTCAAAACAAAATATTATATGTAATGAGAACATGTATTTTTAATTAGAAATAAACATATTTTTAAAAATTAAAAGTAACTTAGATGATCTGGTCCAAAAGGATTTATAACAGTAAGTACCTGACTCACAAACATTTGAGTTGCAAATTTTCACACATGTAAATCATATGACAAATATTTTAAGATGCAGGCAAATATTAGAAGTGGCTCACTTGGCTGCTGGACAGTGTCATGGTCATGCTACTGTGGACTCACTGTGATTAAAAGTAGGAATATTTATACTTTTGCATGTGTGTGGTTTTCTTTTCCTTTGTATTGCATATTTGTGACAAAAGTGCCTAAGATCTGCTGTGCTGGGCTTATCAATTAATCTGAATATGTTCTTCCAGGAAAGAGCTCATTTATAAGTGAGGGACCTGCTTTGCAATGTTATTAAATAAAGATTAGATATAAAATCCTGTACATAAATTTTAAAGTGACAGAAAAGGACAAAGGAAAAAATAAAAAGATGAAGGAAAAGAAAAAAAATCACAGACTTTTGTAGCATTGAAATAGGAAACAAAAGAACACTTCAAGAATGAAAGGTAAACAATGCGTTAAATGGAAATACAGTGTTGTAGAATGAAAATAATTTCTCTTGAAAAAAAGTATATATGAGTTGGCACATTCCTTTATCTTCCTACAAGTTTCTTTAAATCCTAACTTCTGTGCTATATAACATAAGCTTAGAATATCCTTAATATCTAAGGTTGAGTTGAACAGTAAGTTACCACCCAATGACAAATTATTCACAAAACAGTAATTTCAATGGTATGGCTATACTGTCTTCATAGAATGAATCAGAAATATTTTCTGTGTACTAGTGAACACCCTTAGTGATTAGGGCCAGCCAAATGACTCACCAGATTAAAGTACCTGCAAGCAGGCCCAGGTGCCAGGGGTTCTATCCTCAGGCCTCCTCACATGCCTGGGGCATGCTGAGACCTTGGTTGAGATTGGGTGTGGTGCAATGTGCCTGTAGTCCCAGCTCATGGGAAGCTGTAAACAGGAGAATCCCTAAGATTCAGTGGTAAGACCCTGAACATCCTGTAGACCCTTCCCTAAAAATAAAAAATAAAAAATAAAGGATTATAAAAGGAGTCCCACAGACATAGAATCTTAGGGAAAACACATTTTAACACTAATTTCACTGGTCTGTCTTTTCACTTTTAAAATATATCTTTAATAAATTTTTAGTATTCTAGTTCGGTGTCTATGTCTAAGTGGACCCAGAGAGAACAAATCCAATTTGATGACAATAATCAATAGTAATCACAAAAAAGAAATAATAATAAAAAAAAAAGAGATGTAAGCCAAGCATGGAGACTCATATGTGTAATCCAGCTCAAAGAGGCTCAAAGAGGAGGATCCTAAATTTCTCAACCTGGACAACACTGTGAAATCCTGAGGGACTGAGGAGATAGCAGTCAAAGCACCTACCTGGCAAGTGCAAGGACCCAGTTCAATACCCAGTACTGCATGCTATACCAGCGCTGGAACCCCAGGCATGCTGGCACTGGAACCCCAGCTGCGCTACACTGGCCACTGAAATCCACTGTGGTGGAGCTTGCCTATAATCCAGTGCTGAGGAATCTGAGACAGGAGGATCACTACAAGTGCGAGCTGTGTTTGAGACCCTGTACCAAATAAAAATATTTTTTTAAAAATTTAATAAAAGGGCTGAAGATGTACCTCAGAGGTAGAGCATACGCTTAACATACACAAGGCCTTGTATTCTTTGAACTTTGTTAAGGGAATATATCATATAGATCTAAGAATATATGATGTAAAACACTTCTATTTCACAAAATCTTACCCTCTTTTCTCCGGTTCCCACACTAGTCTTATAAAAATGGGATTGACTTTTAGGAAGAAGGTGCTTTCAATTCTTGTCTGAGGCAGATAGAGGAAGAGCTTTTGAAATTGGGAGATAATATTCATAAACTGACAAACATCTTAACCAATGTAACATAGAAAATGAATTACAAAGGGTATGTAATGAATCAGTTTATAAAAAATATGTAGGCACATACAGGAAATGTCAACATTGAACTCACACCACACACACACTCTCCTGTGAGGGTTCCCCAATCCAGAAACTATTGGGAAGTCTGGGCAACAGCCATCCACACTCCGTCATCAAACTCAAGATGGAAGGGAAGACAGAACTGTGTTCGGGTTAGACATGCAGGTAGTTGAACCACATTTCAGTTGCATAAGCCAAAGATTCAAATAAACCTGTCCCTGATATGCTAGTCAGACCTGGAAAGAAAGGCAGCATTGCAGTCTACAGCAGAACGCGTGAGAAGTAAAGTGAAATTAAGTTGTTTTGATCCCTCTCCTTTTTGCTTTGCTTGCCCCATGCCAGGACATTGTCTAGATGCCATATTTTACTGTTGAGGAGACCTAATCCTTCAATCCTGAGGAATCTGAGTCTTTACACCACCCCAATTTAATATTGACTTTGCAAGTTTGCCTCTTGCAAAGGAAGTGCTAAAATGTGCTACTAGAAAACATTCTGTATCCCAAATACAGGTTATGACTGGTTGGCAAATGTAAGCCTTTGTCATACTTTGTAATAGAAGTCAACCACAGTATACAGGGTAGTAAACCAATTTTGTACCTGTTGGTCTGCTGAATGAGAGGCATGAATATCCAGAAAAAAGTCATGGAAAGAAAATTGTGTCAACTCCTGAGAAACAGCCAGAGGCCTGAAAGAACATTTGCCATCATGGTCTGTATCATTCTCTCACCAAAAAAAAAAAGATGCAAAGAGGAAACAACAATGAATTACATGGGCTTTACTTTATACCTATAAAGAGAAGACAAAATGCACTGCCTGTCACTGTGAATGAATGCTGTCTCTGGATGCAGTTCATACAAATAGTGGCCCAGCTTGGGTGAGTGGCAGTGTTCCATGCATAGCCATCTATAAATCAACTTTTCCCTTATTCCTTGTCTGCTGAGTAGTGATAATTGATCCCAGTGAGTTCACGTTTATGGGATGGAGGACAGATAGGCCAGCAAGAAGAAAGGTAAGGAGAGCTGCCTCCTTCCTGCTGTTTCATTTCTGTTCTCTAGGCCAGCTCAATCATGATCTTACAAACATGATTCTTCTTTTATAATGAAACGCAGCTGTGCACATCTAATTTTATGGTTCAGTGGATCAGATAATGCTCAGTTCAAGTTATTCAGACTGTACAATTGCTGGGCATTTCATAATCAACTATTCAATCTAGTAGAGCCCAGTAGCCAGGCAGAAGTGGCTTTCCAAACAGAGATTATCTTAAGACTCTCCTGTTGATGCGTGCCAGTGGGCTCAAATAACATCTCTTCTTGACACAATATTCTTGTACTATTGGCTCTTGTGGGTTATAATGCTCAAGTATCAGAAAAGCTGCTATGAGACTGAAAACCTGTGGATGTTTTACTTCTCACCCAGGAATCTTTTCTGGGCATCTCTCAGGGACATTTAGTGGACAGAAGATAGAGTGACTAAGTCTCATGTTTTGTTCTGCTGTCAGCACTGAACATATGACATCCCAGGAAGCTGATAAGTCCTGAAGTAACCAGGCAGTTAGTTGACTTAGACCAAGCATGTCACAGCAAGGAGGCCCCTTCCAACACTGTTATCTCACTAGTTTCTCTTATTTGTACAGTATACCAATGAATTTTCAGCATTTCTATGTCATTTCACTCAAACATCAGTCAGTCTATCAGAGGGTTAACAAAGATTTAAACCACAAATTAAATTCAAGATCCTAGCACTGAGAAGGTATTTCTATGGTAGAGGACTGCAAGGAAAGCCCTTGGTTCAGTACCAGGACCACAAAAAATTAAATCCCGCATAGTTCCAGTGATTATTTTAATGTTAATAATTGGCCCTGCCCTAAGCTTCTTTTTATCTTTCATAGCCTAATGCCTTTCACTATCATAAACTATACCCTGGCCAGAACAGGTTCTTAAGATCATTACGCTGAGAGTATGAGGGCTGGTGGAAGTCTGTCCTGAAAAGAACTGACATCAGCTTGGGGGGCAACTGACATCAGCTTGGAGGTCCACTGCCCACATATCCCGGTCTTACATTCATTGGGAACCTTTAATGAAGAAGATGGACATAGTCCTCAGTAAAGGAGCTTTGCTTGCCGCAGCTGGCATGCAAGAGTCAAGCCATGTTACCTGCCCAAGTAATCAACTTCTCATGTTCGGTGTATTACACTTTATATCTACCTCTTCCCCCATGTAGGCTCAGGAGATCATAGGCGGAGCTTCCGGAAGTGTATTAGAGGATGGGGATATTATAGCTGACTTACTGTTAGGAGGCAGGGCCTGTGGGAATAGAAACCTAACCTTGAAAGTGGCCTGCAACATCATCCTCTTCCAGCTCCTCCCTCACGCTCCTCCTCCTGCTATGCCGGCTGCTCTGGCTGTACCCCTCTCCCGTTATCATTGCAACCAATGGACTGTGGACTGAGACAAGAGGTGAAAGGAACCTCCCTTCCTTAAGTTGCAGTTGCTACGTGTTTTATCCAGCAAAAAGTGGCTAAGGCCCACATATCAGCCTTTCTCCAGCAGCCTTACCTTAGTACAAGAGGTAGACTAGGTTGAAGGTGTGAAATACACTATTTAGTGAACCTCTTTCATACCAGGATCAGTCCCCAGATTTATTTTCCCTGCAACTGAAAGCCATAAGGGACTCCTGAGTACAAGTTTACTTCCCAGGCTTTCTGACTACTCGCTCAAGGTCTTGGTTGACATAACATATTTTTTATCTCTGTTCTCTGTGTATGCTCACCATGACGATGACTCATATAACCTTTACCATCACCACTGCAGATACTGTGAGGAGCTCCAGCCATCTTAACCTCCAGTGTTTGTTCCACCTAAGCATAGATAATCCCTTCAGTAACTATGATGGCACTGAATGAAATGTATTTCCAGAGTCTTGCTGAATTCTGTACACATGTTCAGTGCATTCTTTCAATACAGTTTCTTTCATGGGGCATAAATAAATTTAGGCAGCATCTTCCACCTGGCACATTTCTAGCTTAGACAAAGCTCTACAGAGAAACAGAACTAAAAGGATAGATGAAAAGGCAGGTAGACTGACAGACAGAGTTACTATGAAGGATTGGTTTCCATGGTTCTGTAGACCAACTCTTGCAGTCTACTGTCTCGAAGACAGTCACAGGAGAAGCACTGGTATAGTTCAAGCCCAAATGCAAAGGTATAAGACCTAGGACAGCCAATATTACAAGCCTCTGTTTGTACAGTGCTAAGAACTGGGTGGGTGTCCAGTGCTGTAAATTCCTACCTAAAAGTCCTCTAAGGATGGGATTTGAAGCAACTCCATATCCGTCTTCCTCTATAAGTGGTGGCGAAAATGCTGTTTTTCCTAATGATTAAAACTGCTGAGTTTGGGTTTTTAAAGTTTTGTGTGTTGGAGATACAGTGGGAATCATGCCTCAGTGCTCACACATCTCAGTGTTCTGACCAACAATTAGTCATTTTTTCTTCAATAAATGTTTCATGAGTTTCTTTAAGGTTTAGTTAATGTTTACATTTTTTGAAAATTGCACCACCCCTGGGACATGCTGAGACAGCAGTTGACACTGGGCAACAATTGAGACTGGGCATGGTGGTATGTGCCTGTAATCCCAGCTCTTGGAAGGCTGCAAATAGATGGGTCATTACCAGTTTGATCTACTAGTGAGAGCCTGAAGACCCTGTAGACCTTTCACTAAAAAATAGAAAATTTAAAAAAAAATTGCAACTCTGAACATTTTTCCTTGCTGTCGTGTAGGAAAGGATTTTCAGGCCCCACACCCCTTTGGTCAAGCCATCTTTAATGACATGTGGTGGCCCAAGAGCCTATATTCATGTATCTAGCAAAATGTTCCTTAATGAGCACCAAGGAATCCAATAAAAATATTAAACTTTAGAGCTGGGGAGATAGTTCAGCAGTATAAGTGCCTGACTGGCAAGCTCAAGGTCCCAAGTTCGATCCCTGGTAACATACACACACACACACACACACACACACACACACACACACACACACACACACAAATCCCCTTCTTCTTGGGCCAACGAGATAGCTCAGCAGTTTCTAATAGTCTGCCTAGCAAGTGCAAGGACCCAGGTTCAATCTCCAATACTGTATGTCATGCCAAGTGCTGACCCCAAAACTGGGTGTAATGATGCATGCCGTTAATCTCAGAACCGAGGAGGCTGAGACAGGAGGATCATCATGAGTCTCAGCTGCATAGAAAGACTCTGCAAAATGAATAAAGATTAGAAACAAAATTTTGCCAAAGACTGGCCACGTAGATTGCATTAATCAGGTACAAGTATCATACGGATGTTTATACAAAGGTTCCTGGATATTACCTTTCAAGTAGCCCTGAAGACAAAATAAATAAATACACAAATAGGTCAGTTAAGCATTTCTCTATGACAGATCAAGCCAAATCTAAGTAGCTAGGACAAATTATCCCTCATGAGCTCTGTAAGCAAGGAATCAGGGAAAAACTATGGACTGCAGCCAGGTAGTAGCTACAGCTGGCGTATCCAGACTTAGGGACATCTCGCCTTCCATATGTAGTTTGAGGCCTCATAACATGTTCTTTGTATGTGAAGTGGTTTGGTCTTCCTTACACATGGCATCCTCAGGGCAATAGAATGGTTTATATGGCTTGTGAAGTCCTCAAGAATGAGAACTCCATCAAATAACTCATAAGCAGCATCAGATTTTATGACCTAGCTTTCTGGAGTCATACATCGTGATGTTCATTGTATTTTATTGCCTACAAACGAGTCCTAAGCCCACCCATTTTCACGTGGAGAAATCAGACTACATTTCAGATACAAGAATGGTGACGTTCTAGGAGCACACACATAAGAAGAGATGAGTTTTCAGCCTTCTCTGGAAAGTATAATCTGGCATTGAGAAACCTCACTGAGAATTACTGTAAAACTTGAGAAGTGATAGGTCCCACACATCACACAACGAAGGATTATCTTTGATCCTCTATGACAATCAAGAGCCTGTGAAAGTCAAGCAGCACTTTGAATGTCTTTGACAGGTCGAAGAACTGCCTTTCAGCTTCACTTTGAGAGGAATGGGTTTCAGTTTTTATTATAAGTTAATTATTTGCTACAGCGATGAATAGATTTGCCAAACCAGTTTCACTTTTTGACTCATCGCTGAATATATTTTACCCCATGACTCTCTTGGCTTCTGTAAATATAGGCCCACAAGTGGAAACATTGCTTCCAAGTGAATTGCTCAATGTAGAAGGCAGAAAATTCTTTTGCCAAAACGTGACTAGCATGATGAAACACTTCACGTACGGATGGTTCTCCTTTGCATCCTTTGCACACACCATGATGATGACAAGCTGCGCTCCTGGTTGCGGATTGAAATGTTGCCATCTTCATTAGGCTCGTTACCAGGCATAGCTGCTGGGGAACAATTTGCTCCCCATTTCCTGTCTACAAATTGCCTGTGGACCTGGGCATGTGGAGCTGCGATAGAAATTCGATATGCAGGTTGAATCAGGCTTTGTGTACCACTATTACCAGTTTTTTTTTTTTTTTTCTAGAAAAGCAGAATGAAGTTGCTTGAAATGGCAGCAGCTCTGCAAGGGTCTGGGTTTTGGCTTTGTGCTGCTGTTTATTTTTTATTCTGAAATGTAACACAACACTACTAAAAGGAATAAATGTAAATGTACAGCATACTACATCATTATAAAGCACATATAGCCTCAACCACTACCAAAGACAAATTAAACCTTAGCAGCCACACTGAATTTTGGTTCACATATATCCTTTCTCTTTGACACAACTACATTATGTCCTTGAACCACCATTATCCTGCTTTTTACGGTAATCATGTTCATGGATTTTTAAAAAACACATCACATATTTTAATGAATTTCATATGCAAACCCTAAAAAATAATGTTGACTATTGTGTAACTGTGCCTATATTTTAACTAGAGCAGTACTGGATATAATAATTTATAACTTGATTTTCTTCATTCACTGTTACGTTCATAAAATGTGCATAAGTTGTTTATTGACTCTAATTTAAAAATGCATAAAATAGTAAGTAGCCTGCACTAGGTGAGTAATAGATGCTAACTTTCACATTTTCAGAGTTTGTAAAGCTTTAAACAAAACTCAATCTGTTTGCAAATTGGACCCAAGGGTACTCCACTTACTATTATTTTAACTACTCCAGGATTTAGGCTTGGACTCCATTGATTTTTCTTTTCAGCCAAATCCACTTTTCTTCAAACGAATACTTATAAACATATCTATTGAGGCTGAACTGTCTTCTCAACTTTGTGCTTCTATGTTTGCAATGATAAGCAGATAGCTTCTTAAATCAAAATTAAGAATTACACACAATCATTCATTTTTTGTTTTGTAAGTCCATGGCAAAGTGAATTCCATGAAAATCTTTTAGATACTATTTATTCTGTGCTTGGCGCCACTGTAAGCATCCCGTGTGTGTTATCTTATTGAATCTCTATCACAGGATGCCTGACCATTTGCTACCATTTATATGTGAGTTTAAAGAATGCAAGTTTATTAAACAATGTGTTGGAGTTCAGACTGTTAAGGCAGAACTAAGATTGGAAGCTAGAAACTTTGTTTCAAGATTCCATGCCCTTCATCCATTGTGTTAAACTCTGTTGTGAAGGTAGACTTACCTTCAGGGATAGTTTTTCTTTTTCTGAATGTGGCTGTGAATGGGTTTCATTTTCCTAATCAGTCATCTCCATGGCTTAATGTATGTGAGTAGACCAAGACCTGTAAAGACCTCCACATTAGATGCAGTAACCTGAGAGGAAAGGCAAAGATTACGCTGTTCACTTACATGAAGACATCTGGTGCATCTCTTGGAGTCCTGTGGTCTGCTTAGGACCAGCTAGAGCAGCTAGAAAGCCACACCTGAAAGGACAAATATGGGAAAGTTCCAGTCTATTACTACTATTCCTGAAGGCCCCAAAGTCAAATGAATAATTATGAACTGCTCCAAAATGACCCCAATAAAGGAACAATATGAGTCAGCCCACAATTTGGAGAAAATACCAGAGCTATCAAACAAGCAGCCATTTCTCCCAGAGGGTGGGCCAAGCTGTCACTATGAAACATGACCTAGATGCTCCATGCCACTGTGAGATAGTTCTTGGGTGTCAGCAGGCTTTGAACATGGACCAAGATAGAGGACAAAACAAGATCAAGATACCCAGCTATTTAATTTTTGACAAAGCGTTCAATATATACAATAGAAGTACAAAATAGAATAAATAATACATAATAGAGGGGAGCCTCTTTAATAAGTGGCACAGGGAACACTGGCTATCTATGTGCAAAAGTTTGAATTAGATCCATATCTTCTACTATGTTCTGAACTAAAATTAAAATGGATCAAAAATCTAGATGTTAAAGCATTTGGAAGAATGTTTCCAATAATTATTGGAAGATAAAGTAGGTTAAACTATTGGAAATCATAGACACGGGCAAGTAATATATGAAAAGAATCTTCATTACATGAGAAACAATATCAAGAATGAATAAATAAGGTGAATTAATATACAAAGCTCTATATAGCAAAGCAAACAGAAAATAATTAAAGAACAGTCTACAGAAAGAAAAAAATGTCAGCCATTCTTCAGCCAGGGGACTAAAACCTAAAATATATATATTTTTAAAAAAATTTCAGCTACATTAGACACCTTAAAACTAAAAGACCCAATCAAAACAATGGTCAAGTGAAGTGAATAGCATGCTCAGGAAATACATGAAGAAATGTTCAACATTGTTGTCCATCAAAGAAAATCAAATTAAAACATGAAATTCTCTTTCATCAGAAAAAGCATAGCCACCATCAAGAAATCAAACAATGACCAATGACCACAGAGGACAGGGACAGAGGAACCCTTCTCCATTCTTGGTGAGAATGTAAACTAGTCCAGCAACTATGGAAATAAGTAGGGAAAATCTTCAGAAAACTAAAACTAGCAATTTCATTTGATCCAGCTATTCTCCATCTATGTACCTTCTCCCCCAGCAGAGGAATGGACAAAGAAAATGTATTTACACACATGGTGATACTACTCTGCCATAAAAAAGGTGAACTTGAGTCATTTGTAGGAAAATGCATTGACCTTGAGACCATAATATTCAGTGAAATAAATCAGACTCACAGCTTAAATATCACAAATTTTTCTTACACGAGAAACCCAAAATATAAAGTGGAAATGGAAAGATAACATGAAGTAGCAAATCCTTCTCAAATGGGAAAGGAATAAGAGATTGAAGCACTAGAGAGGGCAAGAGAAGGAAAACCTATTAGGATGTGTTATATAGGGCCAGCGAGATACCTCAGCAGTCTAAGGCACCTGCTTAGGCAAGCTCAGGCAGGCACAGGGTACTGTGGTCCGATCCCCAGCACCATATGCTGCACCAGCCCTGCCCCCAGGGTGGTCTGAGCCAGTCAAAAAATATGCATTATGTAAATGTATCTCTACATAGGAATGTAAACTTTATATACTACAAATATGTACTAATACGTACAATATGGTCCTATTCCAGATGACTCTATCCTACAACCATTCCAAATGCCCCATGCTCTTTCATTCATTACCATGAAAGTCCCCAAGTGCAGCAGTCTATGAAATGTCAGTGTCCTCTCAAACTCTTGGATCAGCCCCCAGGGCTTGCTCCTGTGTATTTTTTCTGTATACTGCAGTACAGGCCCTGAAAGGTGTTGCTCTAGTGCTCCCATCTCCTCCCCATGATTATTACCGTGGGCACAGTGTGCTAAGAAGATTGGAAGAAAAAGAGCTAGGAGCACTGGAGCTACTAGACCTGAAGAGGCTTCAAGATGAATGGAGGTGGCAGGTAGCCTGTGGCGATGGGCATAGAGCCAGGGTGAGACAGCAGGAAGAGCTCCAGAATGGCACCAGGGGGTGACGAGTCCCAGTGGCTGAAGGGCTAATGGGATGGCTAGGCAGAGCACTCCAACACTGAGAATGATCCCTGAGAGCTAAGAGGCCCTGGCATGCAAAGCTCACGGCTGCAACGTTAAGAGCCGAAAGTAACTTACGCTCAAAGGCTAGTCACACTAACATCAGGGAATCTTCACTTTGTCAAATGGTTTCTACCCACATTGACCAAAAGAATTCTCAGCTGATTGGTGACAAAGGCCTTAGTTTTACTGCCTCTAACATGAGGTTTTTGAACAAAGTGGTCAACAAAATCTCTTCTAGCTCCAAAAATGCTGTAGCTCCTTGCCAAGTAGTAGCAGTGCAGGCTCCTGGTTGTCATTACAAAGTATTATCATCATTAGATAATACCAGGAGAGATTTACATCCAGATTTAGCATGCAAAAGACTAAATACATGTTGTGCCACTCCATGTTAGCTGGAGCTGTATATATTAGAAACCCTGCCCATTAGTGATGGATTGTGTATATCATTTATTTATTTATGTACAGACAGTATCCTCCTAGAAGTGCTTAGCAAATTAGACACAGGCTGCTTGCAGTAGTTATAATTTTCTTTTATATTCCCCATTTAAAAAGATTAAGTGATTATTTTAGTCTTGGCATAGGAAGACTATTTTAATGATACAACATATTTTTTAATCATCTGAGTGTTTTGTTACTGATTGAAGAATATGCTATTATTTTAGAATTATTATACACAGAATTATGCTAAGTATTACCAGGATTCTTTAAGGAATATAATTTTCTCATGTATGGCATCATTCTGCTTATTCTTAATTTCAAATGGATGAAAAGATAATTACAGCAATATATTTTGGAAAACTACAGATTTAGAAATAATATAACAAATAACAACTTATTTAACTTGTTAGACCACGAATTCTAAAGATTTTTAAAAATTTTTTGTATATTTTACTATTAAACTCATTAGTACAAAACAGATATACACAATGACCACCTTTATTATAGAGAAATTATTCCTATATGTGATATATTTTGAGCCCTTTTTCCCCGCTTGCTGTCAACCCGTTTTTCTCTCCTTATTTACCAAGCTTTGTTTTCATTTTATCTTTCTCTGCTCGCTTTTTTCTTTTTCCTTCCTCCTCCTTCCCCATCCCCCCTTCACTTTTGAACAATTACTTCATATTTTATAATGTCTAGATACATTTGGGTTTTTATTTATATCTTCAGTTTCTCATACCAGAGAGACAATGTGGTATTTACACGTGTTATTTCATTTAAGAGCATGGTCTCAAATTGTTTCCATGAACCTGGAAATGTCTCAAGTTTATCCCTCTTGCTGGCTGAGCTGTACTTTATTGTATAAAAAATAAATCTTTTAATCCATTCCTGGGTTGATAGGCATCTAGTTGCTTCAAAGATGCAGCTATTATAAACTCTGCTTCTGTAGACATAGGAGCACATATATATATGTATATACATATATGTGTGTGTGTGTGTGTGTGTGTGTGTGTAATGACACTTCTAATTTTTTCAGAAAGACACCAAAAGGGGAGTAGCAGGGGAAAAATGGGGCCTCCAGTCCTAGTGTTCTGAGGAATCTCCACGCTGATTTCCAGAAGGGCTGTACCAGTCTACACTCCCACAGTGGAGAAGGGCTCCTTATCTCCCTCAGCCCCACCAGCGGGCACTGTTGGTTGATTTCCTGATAAGAACTCTTACTGCTGGAGATGAAAATCTTAAAAGTGTGTATTCATCTTAGATACCCTTTTTGTGTCTTTATTGTATTTATTCATTTTTATGTAGTGAGTACAAGGTCTCACTACACAGTGCAGACTTGGGGAAATCCTCCTGCTTTCAGCCTCCCCCAGCACTAGGTTTACAGGTGTGTGCCACCATGAGTCTCTGAGGCTGGCTTGGTGTACATGGGGTACCGGGGATGGAACCCAGACCCTGAGATTGCCTAAGCAGGCACTTAGTCAGCTGAGCTATCTCAACAGCCCTGCTTGTTTTATTTTTAAAGAATACAAAATAGTAATAAGGAAAAAAAAGCATTAGAAATGATACAAGATTTCACTAGACAAAGTAATCGGAATTCAGTAATTGTATTGTATAATACTGTCTTCCAATTAGTTCTTCAAATTACCATATAAACATGTAAGATTAGTTTAAAGAAGAAAAAGAAACAATAATAAGGAAACTATAAGAAATTCACAAGTAGGAAGAAAAAAATCATAGTAAAAAAAAAATTTAAGCATTGTTAGTTTTTCAAAAGACCAGCAGAAAGTGACAATTATCCAAATAATTCTGCATAGATACCTAAATATATCTTCTTCCTGTCTTCCTTCTGTCCTTTTCCTCATTCCAGCTTTTCCTTGCTATTGAAAAATGTCTTTCCCTTTCACAGTATCTGTTGTGCCTTTTAGATTTTTATTACTCTTTCAGGTTCTCACGCTAGTTAGACAATATCATGTTTGCACATGTGGATCTGATTTATTTCATTTACCAATATAGTCTCTAGCTACATCCATTTACCTACAAAATCCTCAACTTTATCATTTTTTACAACTGAATAATACTCCATTGGGTAAAAGTACTACATATATTTTTA
Organism: Ctenomys sociabilis; assembly: GCA_004027165.1. Taxonomy (NCBI): domain Eukaryota; kingdom Metazoa; phylum Chordata; class Mammalia; order Rodentia; family Ctenomyidae; genus Ctenomys; species Ctenomys sociabilis. The sequence goes on along the minus strand of PVKA01015666.1, from coordinate 20,623 downwards.
TTCACTCCTCCACTGATGGGTATTTCAGTTGTTTCCAACATTTAGCTATGACAAACTTTACTGCTACAAACATGAGCATATACATATATTTCTGTAGAATGATGATATCAGTTATTTTGGAAAAATACCTAGGAGGGGGAATAGGTGGATTGAATGGGACCTCTAATCCTAGCTTTTAAGGTATCTCTATGCTGATTAAGTCTTTAAATTTAGGGGCTCTGACATTTTCAGTTCTTCATATGTTCTAGATACCCATCCTTCATCTGAGGAATAACTGTCTAAAATTGTTTCCCACTCTTTGGGTTCTTTTCCCTGTGTCAGTGAATTCTTCCGTAGTGGGAAAACATTTTAAGAAGAGGAGATCCCACTTGTTGATTCTTTGCCATATTTCCCATGTAGTCAGAGTTTTGTTTGTGAAGAATTTGCATACATCTACGTGTGCAAGAATTCCATTTTATCTTCCAGATTTAGTGTTCTGTTTTACTTTATTTTATTGCTTAAAGAGTATAAAGTAAAAATAAAACAGAAAAAATTATAATACAGAATTTCACTTAACAAAATAATATGAATTTCACAATGTTTGTGTTGTCTTCCAACCAGTTATTCATATTACCAGATACATGCAAGTTGGAGGAGGCAAAAAAAAAAAAAAAAAAAAAAAAAGTACAAGAAATTAAGAAGTAAAAAAATACAAACAACTGAAAAAGAGAGATGCAACCAGTTAAAGCATTAACTGTTCCTTTCCATAGACCAGCAGAAATACACAGTAAGTTATCTAAACCATCCTACTTACATACATAGATATTCGCTTTCTCCCCCTCCCCCTCCTGTCCTCCTCAACTCAGTAACTCCTTTTGAATGAGTTCATCCTTTTTCCGAGTAGCTAATGTACCCTTCAGATTTCATGTTTCTCTTTTAGGTTCTCACACTAAGGACACAATATGATGTTTGGACACATGGGTCTGATTTATTTCACTTAAAAATATGTTTTCAGGGACCCGAACTTGAGTCCTGGTCTCTTGCTTTCCTTCCCGGCCATCATGAGTGTCACCACCCACTCCACAACCTTCTCTAACAACTACTGGTCCCTGGGTTTAGTCCAGGTCTCCAGCCAACGGATCAGGCAGGCCAGCACTGCCTATCCTGGTGCCAGTGGCTTGGGCTACTGGATCTCCATGCCTTCCTCCTGAGCAACATGGCATTCTCAGGCCTGGCCATGGGAGTGGCTGGGGCTCTGGATGGCATGAGCAGCATCCAGATTGAGAAGGAGACCATGCAGGACCTGAATGACCATCTGACTTCCTACTTGGAAAGAGTGAGGAGCTTGGAGATGGAAAATCAGAAGCTGGGAAGCAAGATCCAGGAGTACCTGGTGAAGAACAGGTCCCGGGTCAAGACCATCGAGGAGGTGAAGGCTCAGATCTTCACTAATTCTGTGGACAATGTCCACATCACCTTGCAGATTGACAATGCTCATCTTGCTGCTGCTGACTTTAGAGTCAAGTATGAGATGGAGCTGGCCATGTGTCAGTCTGTGGAGAATGACATCCATGGGCTCTGCAAGGTTGTTGATGACATCAATATCACTTGGCTGCCACTGGAGATAGAAATTGAGATTGAAGGAGGAACTGATATTCCTGAAGAGGAACCTTAGAGAAGGAAGTCAGAGGCCTTCAAGCCCAGATTGCCGGCTCTGGGTTGACTGTGGAGGTGGATGTGCCCAAATCTCAGGACCTCAGGAAGATCATGGTGGACATCAATACGTAGTACAATGCACTGGCTCACAAGAGCTGAGAAGAACTGGACAAATACTGGTCCCAGCAGATTGAGGAGAGTACCACAGTAGTTACCTGGCAGTCTGCTGAAGTTGGAACTACTGAGACAACACTCACAGAGCTGAAGCACATGGTCCAGTCCTTGGAGACTGACCTGGAGTCCATGAGAAATCTGAAGATTGGCCTACAGAACAGCCTGAGAGACCCGGAGGCCTGTTAAACTATGAAGATGGAGCAACTCAATGGTATCCTGCTGCATGTGGAGTCTGAGTAGGCATAGACTCGAACAGAGGGGCAGTGTCAGGCCCACGAGTAAGAGGCCCTGCTGAACATCAAGGTCAAGCTGAAGGCTGAGATCACCATGTACTACCTCCTGCTGGGAGATGGGGAGGATTTCAATATTGACAGTGCCTTGGACAGCAGCGAGAATAAGCACCTGCAAAATCATGGATGGATAATTGGTGTCTGAGACCCATGACAACAAAAGTGTTGAGACTCTGAAGCAAAAGGGATATCCTTGGGAAATACTAAGCAAATCAAAACTCTGGGGTTACTAGGAAAAAAAAAATGGAGGATGTTCTCAGGAGACCGCAGTGGCCAGGGCTCAATCACCAGTGTGTTGTGCTGGCTTTGCCTCTGGTGTGCACTGAGAAGGTGATTGAGACTGGGCATGGTCGCACATACCTGTAATCTCCAGGAGAGGCTGAAAACAGGAGAATCACTAAGAGTCAGATATATGTAGTGAGACCCTGTACTAAACACATTGAAAAATAGTATGTTCTTTAGTTACCTCCATTTACCAACAAAAGACAAATTTATCCTATTTTATAGATGATTAATATTCCATTGTATAAAAAATGCCACATCTTCTTTATCCATTCTTCAGTTGATGGCATCTGTTTTTTTTCCAGGATTTAGCTATGACAAATTGAGCAACTATAAACATGGGTGCAATTATACCATTGTGGTATAAGGTTTTCAGTTATTCAGGAAAAATATCCAAAAGGAGAATACCTGGCTTGAATGGAATCTCCAATACTAGATTTTTTAGGAATCTGCATATTGATTTCCATAGTGGTTGTACCAGTCTGCACTCAAACCAACAGTGCAGAAGCATTCCTTTTTCTCCACAGCCTCTCTAGCATAAGTTATTAGCTGACTTCTTGATGTTAGCCATTCTCTCTGGGGTAAGATGGAATCTCATTGTTGTTTTAACTTGTTATTTCTCAAGTGAAAAATGATGCTGAACATTCTTTCATATGTTTACTTTCCATTTGTATTTCTTCCTTCCACTGAGAAGTTTATCTTCATCTCTGATGCCCACTTTTGGATTGGGTCTTTGAATGTGGGGTGACTGATATTTTTTAATTCTTTGTATTTTCTAGATAGAAGGACTTTGTCAGAATGAGAGTCAGCTATAATGTTTTCTTCATTCATGGATTTTCTTTTTCCTCTTTTGGAGATTTGCTTTGAAGTGCAGAAACTTTTAAAACAGATGGGATCCCAATTGTTGATTCTTTGAAGTATTTCCCATACAGTTTGGTTTCTGTTCATGAGCTCTCTACTTACTCCTGTATCTTTAAGATTTCTACCTTTAATTTTCTCCAGAAGATTTAGTGTTTCTATTTTAACATTTAAATCTTTGACTGTAGCTCTGTGCATGGTGATAGGCACTGGTCTCGTTCTAGCCTTCAGCCGGTGGAAAGCCAGTTTTTCTAGCACCATTTATTAAGGAGGCTGTCTTTCTTCCAGTGAGCTTATTTGGTCCCTTTTGCAAAGATAAGGTAGTTGAGTGTGTTTGCAGTTTTGTCCGTATCTTCTGTCCCACTTGTCCTCAGGTCGGCCTCTATGCCAGTATCACGATGATTTTGTCCCAGTAGCATAGTATAATTTCAGGTCAGGGACTGGGATACCTCCTGCCTTTCCTTTGTATCCCAGGATTGCTTTTGATATTCTGGGTGTCTTCCGATTCTGTCTGAGTGAATTTGAAGATAGTTTTCTCTAGCTTTGTGAGGTACACTAATGGCACTGTAATGAGAATTGCATTGAACAAATTTGTATAACAATTTTAAGAATATAGCCATTTTCACAATATTGGTTCTTATCCAGGAGCATGGAATATTTTTCCATTTTTTTTACATACTCTTCAGTTTTTCCTCTGAGTACCATGATTCTAAATTAATGTCCTTTGTGAGATTCATTTAGTGCTTTGTTTTAATGTTTAGATTTTTTCAAATAACTTCCCAAATTAAAAATCAGTCCTCCGTTTAGTTATTCTTATCATTGTTCTTATTCTTATTACTACTATTATATTATTATTTATTATTATTATTTTAGTGGAACCAGGGATTGAACTCAGGCCCTTGTGCTTGCTAGGCAAGCGCTTATTCTACTGAGCCATCTCCCCCTCCCTCACCTTTTTGGTATTTTTTAACACCTGAATTAAAATTTTTCCCCATATAGTCATTTGAAAGAATTGTTCATGTTTGGTGATTTTAGCTTCAGGATCCTAAATTTATTTATATGAGCAGAAGCTGCACTGCTAGCAGCAAATGTACACATTGGGCTATATTCAGGCTGCCAGCATTATACTCACTTGACTAGAAAAAGAAACAAAATGTATTAGCAGGATGATAAAAGTGGGATATATACAGAATCTCTTGATGTAAACGAGAGATACCTGATAGAAGCAGACATTTTGCATGGAAGAAACATAAGAACATGAAACAAACACATCTGTTTAATAAGTGCAAGTAGGAATTAAGAGTTTTCCAACTTTTTTAGATCTGTGAGTCCAACAGTATAGCACATTACTACATTGGACTATTTGAATAGCCTAAAATGTTACTTTATCCCCCAAGAGTTTTTGTTGTCACTCTAACTGCCATAGAAATGGATGAAGAGTCAGTGTTTTTGGCTGTGAGTATAAACCAAGTTCCTTGATTTCCTTCCCTTTCTAAATGCAGAGCCTCGGAATGGAGCCAGAAGCCTCTCCTCACTTCCCATCTGCCTGAGGGGCAGTGATACATGTGGCCATTTTATAAGCTAAAGGACATTTTTTCTTCTCAGTATTATTTGTTGTAAAAATGTAAGATCAATTAAAAGATTTCTCTGCTTTGAGATCCCAGGGCACAGCAAAATAGGGCATCCTTTTCATGAACTGCTAACGGTAGACAAGCTTTTAAGAAGAGTAATGTAAAATTAATGAGAGCAAGTCTTTGATGTAGTTAAAAGTTCAAAGACATGCCAGGTTTTTATTTGTAATAAAAAAAAAACACAGAGTTATAGTAAAAGAAGAGTACACATGAAAGCTTACAAAATCTCCCCAAAGGGCTAGGTTTGACACAACAGTGTGGCCAGAACTCTCTCTCTCTCGCTCTCTCTCTCCCCCCACCCACCCATGTCCCCTTTATATATTTCTGTTTTTCTTTTTCTTTCTTCTTTTCTTCTTCCTTCCCTTCTCTATTTTTTTTCCTTTTTGATCTGTACCAGACTTACTTAATATGGCAGACAGTCCCAACTCTCCAATGTGACAAGGTTAAAGAGCTAAAAGTGTCCTTCACTTAGCAATAATGAAATCGTGCTTAATCATTATCACATTTTTAATTCTCATGAACAAGAAACCATTCATTGATGTGGACAATTCTTTTGGGAATGCCACACATTACACTTGAAACAATTAAGAACAATAAATTTGTTCAGAGTGGAAGAAACGAAGTGGGAAGAAACACCAAATAGGCACAGGGAGCTGTGGCTACAGCACAGGTTCAGCTGCCCTTTCGTTTAACGAAAACATTATTATTGTGTACCAGCTTTGCCAACTGAATCAAACACTGTCCTCATTCATTTCATTCATTTATTTGTCTATCTATTTATTTATTTATTATGTATTTAGTATAGGGCCTACAGGTTCTTACTACATAGATTAGACTGGTAGTGAGGCTCCTGTTTTCAGTCTCCCAAGTGCTGGGATTGCAGGCCCCTGCCACCACACCCAGTCTCAATCACCATCTCAGCATGCTCCAGGGGCGGGGTCGGCATGGCAAGCTGGGGATTGAACCCTGGCCACTACACTCTGCCTAGGCAGGCACTTTAATATGCTCAGCTATCTGAACGTAAACACACACACACCTTTGTTAACAGATTAATATTTATATCCACACAATCTGTAATTGTACACAATGAAAGATACAGATTTTTTTTGGAACCAGGGATTGAACTCAGTCCCTTATACTTGCCAGGGAAGCGCATATTCCACTGAGCCATCTCCCCAGCCCATGCTGAGCTGATTGGCCGGACCTTGTCCCCATTAATGTTAAGTTATTCTTAAAACCCATCAACCATTAGCATCACAGCTACAAGAAACAATTATTAACATCAATCTCTTAGTAATGTTATTGCACATACTTTATATTTGAGATATAAATATAGCTTGTACTGAGACCTACTGCTATTGTTTGAGGATAGATTTTACACTTTGAAAAGTGGTAAAATCCAAGTGCCTTTGTTTTAGAAAATTTTTTACATTAAAGTATTTCAAATTTAAGAGTTGCCTTAATTTTTATCATCTTACATAGTGAACTATACTATCTCAAATTGATTTTGCCATTAAAATTGCTAAACTTATGATTTAAAATTGTGAATTGACTTCTCAGTATCTCATTTCAGAGATTTAATTGGGACCTTTGATAGAAACTAGAATGTAAGGTCCGTGAGAGCAGGTGTTCATTTATTCTGTTTTATGTATTGCTTCATTTCTACACAAACATCTGGCATCTAATAAGTGTGCAATGTAATGTTTCAAATTGAAACAATCAGAAACTAAATATGTTCCATCACATGGACGTGAATTAACAACAGGTATCACACAGTATTAAAAATACTAAAACTTTGCCTCTTGTTCAGTTATCTACATATACTTATTCAGTGGCTCAGCTGGCTGCATTCCTGGACAAAACAGATTTACTATTAACCATAATGGTGCATACAGTCTCCTAATAATGATTTTAAAGTATCACATGCTTCATGAAAGCATGATTTCAAAGCAGCCATATGAGAAAAGAAGAAAATAAGAAAGGGAAAGAGGAAGGAAGGAAAGAAGGAAGGAAGGAAGAAAGGAAGAGGGAAGGAGGAAAGGAAGGAAGAAAATGTCAATTATAGGCTCAGAAAATGTCACATTGAAATTTGAAGTCTAAAGAGAAAATTTAGTGTTCACTAGGAAAAAATAGACAAAAAAAAAAATTCAGCAGTGGAATCACCTGAATGAAGTTCAAGGGCAGCAGTTATCAATGCTACTTCAGGAAAAGAGAGTAAGAAAGAAAGCATTGTAAATGTTGGAATCTAGAGAGCAGAGGCTGATGGGCACCTTCCACATCTTGGGACCCTGGTCAAGAGTCCACATATAAGGAGCTCTGTACCCATAGGATTCCTGCCAGTTGGTTAGGATGGCAGTTTTCCCACTGGAGAGCTCATCATAATCGCTTGATTGGTTTGTTAATGATGATTTCTGGGTCCCACCTGCTGGAGTCTGTCTCAGAAGCCTCTAGCTCTAATAAATTCTCAAATGATGCTGATGCTCTTAGTCTGCAGAACACTTTGAGAAGAGCTATGAAAAACAGACTACATCTCCAAATGTTCTGAATGAGTAAAAACAGATTATTGGGAAGCAATAGGATAATTCAATCAGCTAGAACAGAGGTTTCATGAAAGAGAAAGCCAGAGGCCAAAATCCTTTTCTTCCAGTTCCCATATCTGCCACTGAGAGGACTTTCCATTCTCTTTGCAATATTCAAGTGTTATACAAGTGTCCTGTGCCCCTTTATTACTTGATTCTTTGCTGATGTGTTCTCACGAGTGCTGGGGCCTGATACAGAGCACCTTTGATGCTTTGAAAGGCACCTTCTCTTTAGCTTCTGAGTGGCATACCTTAAATTGTGGCACCTAAGAAAGGAATGGTTACAAGGATGGCTTCCAAAAGAAACAAAAATAAATGGCAAAAAGTTCTCTTAGGAAGTAGAGACTATTAGGAAACAGCCATAAAATTGGGCATCTTGACAGGCACATTACACATGTGATCTCATTGAACCAGTCCAATACTCTGCCTAGGAAATTATTCTTGTTACCTTACAGATAAGAAGTAGCAAAAGTCTGCAGCTGGCAAGAGCTTGCCTAAGAAGTCAATGTCTGAACTATGAGATTTGTCCATGAAAGTAGTTACCACATTCTTATTATTCCCCATATGACACCACCCATATGGAGTGTAATGTACTGATTTAGAACCAGCCTACTGAAACAGGATTTCCTGGGTTTGATCTGAGCCCTACCATGTACTGTGTTTACTTCACAAGAGGATTAACAAGTTCATATTTGTAAGCAACTTAAACAATGCTCAGGAATTAAGAGTATTTATCAAACTGTAGTTGAAAGAAATAAAACACAGAGAAGGAGAAATTCATCAAGCACATGATGAGTTTATGATTCTAAGCACTCCTGATTTTCAAAAAACATTAACATCTCTATGGTTTCACAGATTGAAAATATGCTGCTTTCATTATATTAATTATATGCTGGTAGAAGTTAACTAAAAGAAAATCTTTTTTTTTTTTTCCTTTGGAAGAGTAATTATGGTGAGTGACCACATGTGAGACAGCATGGGGTGCTTTATAGATGGCTTGGTGAGAAAACAATGAAGAAAAACAACAAAAAAAGTCTAGAAATTCTATCAAAGTTAAGGGCTTACAGCAAAAAAAAAAAAAAAAAAAAAAAAAGAACTATTTATTCAAGAGAATGTACTAAAATTTGCTAAGGTACAAAAACCCAAGTAGCATTTGAACCAAGACACACATCTGCCTCCTGCTCCTCTATTCAGCAACATGGAAACTTGCCCATCCTGGTGCAACCAAAAATTCAGGTCTCTCTCTCCCTGACTTGCAGCTCCTAGCTGGAGAACTATGTTTTGGGGAGCAGCGAGATGCTGCTATGTGTAAGCTGGCCCTCCAGCCCCCTGTGTTCCCACTCTGTTCAGAGCAAGAGAAGTTAGAGATGGGAGCTTCCACCTTCTGCTCCACCTGTGCTTGGAATGCAGGTTATATCCTGGAAAAAAATTTCACCACTACCACGTGCAACCTCATCAGCCTTGCCCCAGCTTTTCTGGCAGAGGCTCCCTGCTAAAAACTGTCAAGAAAGTCAAGAAAGACTGATTTTATTTCTCCCTTTTTGTTAGGTGTTCACAAAACATGTAGATCATGTAGAGAAATCAGGATTTTTTTTTTTTATTTTCTCAAATCTAAAAACAAGGGTCTGAGATTTTGACAGAGAGTGAGAAATAGGGCATAAAAGAAAGAAAACAAGGGATTCTGAATTTAATTCCAGAGGAACTGACTTCATTTGAAATAGAATGTGAAACTGAAGCCTGAGGAAGCTCTGAGGCATAGTGATGGCAATGTTGAACAGCAGGTGGGAAGAGATGTGGAGATTTAGGCCAAAACACATACTGGCTACTTCTGCAGGGAAAAGTACTAAAACAGATAGCCAGTGAAAGCTCTCTATGGTCAGTGCAAACTCAGACACCACAAATAGGAACTTTTCTTTCATAAGAAGTCAGATTTTATTAGCTACATACCAGCAGCAGTCTAGGGCCCCATAGATTTTTGTAAAGAATTCTCTACTGCTTCAAAACTGGGTATAGTCAAGGAAAGAAACCTACAAATAATGCCTAAATGAAAATTCTGTAATAGAGAAAACATAACTAAATTGTAAAAGGCATTAGAGTATCAATAATGAACTTAAACAAGAAGCAGAAAGAATGAGCAACTAATACAAATTAATGACCTTATGTGCTCCAGAAAACAGAGAACAAAGAAAAGAACTGATCAGAACCCTAGAGATATGTTGGGTACACTTGTCACTATGAGTACATGAGTCCTGAGCATGGCCAGGGGAAAGGAGAGAAAATGGGGGAACATAAATACTTTTTCAAAGAAATAATGGCTTAAAATTTAATTTTCTTTTCTTTTTTAATGAATGCAGGAAATTCAGTGAACTCTAAGTTGAATAAAATCCCAAAAGATCCACAAATGACCCTCTTGAAAAATGCTGAATGTTAAGGACAGGGACTATATCTTGAAAGTGATAACATGATTTATAAAAGAACTCTAAAATAAGATTAACCACATACTTATCCTCAGGAACAATGGAGACCACAAAACAATGGTAATATAATCAAATTGTGTAATGAAAAATGACTCTCAAAAAATGATCTTATATCCTGGAACAATACTTTTTGAAAATAAAGGCAACATAGAGACAATTCCAGATAGGTAAAAAATAAACAAATTAAAAACAGAGAATTTATTTCTGGCCAATATAATTTAGAAAAAATATTAAAGAAATAATGTTATGACTAGTTCTCAGAACAACTTTATAAATCAAGAAAAACCATGGGAAAGCATTTGGAAGTTACATAATTTGGTACATTAATATAAGTGCGATTGTATTGTCACCATTAAAGCTAGGTAACACTGTTATCATAGCATATTTTGTTTGTTTGGATAAAGAAAAATATTTTTCCATAATCTACACTCAATAACCGTTAGTGACTTTAGTAGAGTCATGAATTTATGGCAGTTAAAATAACTCTTCCCTCTGAAGAAAAGGTACATTCCACTCTGCCTGGTTCAATTTCATTGCTATTTACACAGAACTTGTAAAGACAAGAAATAAAAAGACAAGAAGTGTGTCCTCTTTCCTTAAAGGCCCTTTCTAAATAACACAGGTGAACTATGAATGAATTTAAAGAGTAAATATAGCCATCTTGCTCCTACCTCTTAAACAGGCAGTTTTCTAAAGTAATGGTATTCTAGAGAATTGTGAAAGGAGAAGGATTGATGAGAAATATAATGCTGGCCCCAATAAAATGGAAAATATTCAAAAACACCTAGATATAGAAACATGTATACATTTTTTCAGCAAATATCAATTGGGGTTGCCATGGTGGTTGGGAATACAATAGTCAACTCTGATATAAACTTTTATGTTGACGGTTCTCACGCACAGTTAAGGAGGAAAGGAGATAGACTACAGACACGTGTATTTGAGGTTGGAATGTAAGAAGTGGCTATAAGGCATCAGTGAGTTTAATGACAGGACGTAGAGAGGATTTACCAGTAATTTGCTAAGAAAGTGCTGTTGGAGCAAAGGCTCAACAAGGGTAAAGAAGAAAACATTCTTTGTTTCTAGAGATCTTTGTAGCAGAGGGAAGAATCAAAGCAAAGCTCTGAGGCTAAAGGGGCTTGACGCGTTCCAACAGGAACAAAGGTATAAGTTCAAAGTTTCAGCCAATCAAGACACCAGAGGTGCTGGCTGATATTGGCAGGAGTTAAGTTTTTATTCCAGTGAGGTGGGAAGCCATGATATCCTATATCACTCTTTAAATTGTAGTAACAGGTATTTTGCTCCAGTAATGGGAAAGTTGACCAGTGAAATCTTGAATACTTATGGCACTGCTTAAATTTTTAAGATGGCTATAATATGAAATTGTCACCAACACATAATCCTCAAATATTTCAGAAACTATTCAATGAACATAATATTGAAAGTGAAGTGATATTTGATCTTGTGGATTTGTTACGAGTCATCCAGCTGAAGGAGAAGGGCAATTGGAATACCGCTCTGCATGTAGAGATAGAAGGCAAACAAAACATATAATCAACTACACTCTTCCATCTGATTTTTGTTCACTTCACCAATACCAGCAAAGATAAGAGAAAGAAAAAGTACATATAAAAATTTTTGTAAAAAGTCAAAAGTCCTATATAATCAGAAAGAGACAATAAAGATAGAAAACCAGAAAGTGTTTTGTTACCACACATTAGAAAGCAAAAAAAAAAAAAGAAAGAAAGAAATTAAAAAACGACGATAGGAAAATTTAAAAGAAATAAGAATAAGGGAGATGTAGAAAGCTAATGATACATGATCTAAAAGATATATATTATTATGTAATACATTATGCAAGCAGGCTTGATCAAGGAGTCTCAACACTGGAAAAGATAAGATAAAGTAAACAAGATTATAGAAACTAGCAGCAAATTCTCTAAAATCTGCTGTTAGAGAAGTAGCTCAATGATGAAAATAGTCGAATCTGAGCATCAGAAAGCCTTCCAGTCTCCCTAATACATGATCTCTATATTTCTGGGAAGCAGATTTTTAAAATAATTTAAAACAGAAAGGGCTATGTCCCCCATGTGTGTGTGTGTGTGTGTGTGTGTGTGTGTGTGTGTGTGTGTGTGTGTAAGGCTAATCATTTCTGAGCAATGATGAAAAGGTTTTACCACTGACCTTTGTAACTATGAAGACTTCTACACATGACCTGAGCTCAAAAAATAAACAAATAAATAAAAAGTAAAGGAAACTAGTAGCAAAGTGAATGACATAGATGCAACCTTGTAGTGTGTATCTAAATATTACTTCAAAATCTCGTGTGCTATACTCTGGTTTCTCTTCAGATCCTATAAATCATTCACCTTTTACAAAATCTCATGTGCTTTTGAGGATTTTGTGTGAGATGAAGATTTTGGAAGTGGCTGGACCTACGATGTGTGACAATGGATGATGTGTGATGACGAAATTGGTTTAGCATTGTTTGGGTTTGGCAATGACAGCCCTACCCTTGGTATAGGTCACAGCAATCAATAGGTTATATCCTGGATAGAGTATAAAGTGATGGGGAGAAGACAGGCTCACTGTCTTGCAGGTTCATGACTGTTCTAGGAAACATGGACTGTCTCTCCTCTGCCAGGTCTTTCTGCCATCCCGTCCTGTTTTAGAGCCAGTTGACTATGGACTGCACCCTCCACAACTGTGAACTAAAGGAGACCTTTCCTTCTTCAACTTGTGGGTGCCAAGTTGTCCCAGCAACAAGAAACTCTCCAAGACACACAATCAACATCAGAAATGTAAGGTAGAAAGAAATAGTTGAACTGAAGCTAGGCTGAGCAGAAAATCTACATACTCCATTTTTATACTTTTTGGTCTACTGCAGGTACCTTTGGGGCTTCTGAGTATCCTTGGTCCATGTCCAACCTATCAATGTTACACACAAATGAAGATTATTTAACCCTTGCTTACATTTATTATGGGAGTCAATGAGACACAAGTATTATACTTCTTTTCAGTAGTGGAGATTGAACTCAGGACCTTGCCCTTGCCAGGCAGGCACTTACTCTGTTGAGCTATCTCCCCAGCCCAAGAATTATACTTTTCATCTTTTCAGATATGTGAAAACATGGGAAAAGCAGAAGTGAAATTTTTGTGCTCTATGGAATATATATTGAATTATAATATTTAGTTTCTAGGATGTTGTTGTTGATATACTCAACCCATCTTCTGTCTTGAACAAACATGTTGAGATTAGGAGTTCCATTCTAGGGAATGAGGTAGTTATAATTCTGGAAGCAAATTGTGTGCACATCATAGATAAAACAGAACAAATTATCTCAGTGCATAACTAGCCTCAAAAAAAGACAAACTCCAAGGGAGGTTTTGAAAAATGACCAGGGCCTAAAACCCAATGCAGGAAACACCTGAAAGGAGTGTGTCACAGGAGTAGGAGAGAAGGTGGGTGTGCTCAGTCTTTAAAATATAAAGATTTAGTGACAACATGGTACAAGCCACAAAGATTCACAAACTGGATAATTCAAAGACAAACAAACTCTGTGAAAGAATGACAGTCTCTTATATTAAATGGCAAGGGAAAAAAAAGAGAGCTTTTCTCTTTTTGGCCTGGAACTTGAGAGAAAACAAACAAGAAGATCTCCCCTGATAATTGTAAACTTCAATTTTGCTCTTACAGGGATCTGAAGTTAGAATTAACCTACAGTAAAGACACACAAGGACCAAAAATACTTGCCTACCCACAACCTAATTTAGTTACATCAAGCCAAGAAAAGAACATGAAAGTGTTTCCATGGCAGTGACACCTAGGGTACCTGATGAAAGGAAGTGTTTAACATCCCTGGAGGGACACGTCTTCCACACAGACAGCATATATGGTGCTGCACATTAATCCCTGTGGAAAATGAATTCAAAAGGGAAATGTAATTACAAAAATACATAGCAAATCAACCTGCATGAGACCCCCGTGGAAGAATCTCATGAATAAAAGAGAAATTTAAAAATAGGTATGGCAAAATGATTAAAGCCATAAAATGATGCATGACAACTGGTAAAATATATGAAAGCTCTATAAGAAATAAGTAGACAGATGTGAAAAATCATCAATGTATCTTCTAGAAATAGAAACATGTTCATTGAATAAGAAAAATCCATTCAACAGCTGATTAGGCAAAGCAATTAACCCTGGCTCTAAATTTATAAACTAAAGCACCCACACCCACAATAATCAATCACAAACTCCAGAAGCTAGTCCATGACTGGTTAAGGCTTTGGAGGGACAACTAGACACAAATCTTAGCACATAACAAACTTTAAAAGTATTTCTAGTTAAATTATCATTCAAAGGCAGGAGTGAAGCGAAATGAAGAGCTGGAGAGCTTAAAGCTACCTGATTTCACTGAGATTACTTAAGTGTTGTCATTCAGATAAAAGGAAATTTCACATAGAAAAAAATTGAGACGCAAGAAAAATGCTGAGTGACTCAAATTAGCCAAACCAACCTTGAAAAAGGAGGAAACTTTTGGAAATGCATGCCTTCCAATTGTCACATTTTCTACAAAGAGGGTCAACAAGATGGTGTGATGTTGGCCCAAGCATAGACATAGATCAGAGTCCTTGAGTGAGAGGATAGACACAAACCCTCACATATATGGTCAAGTGATTCTCAGCAAGTGTGCCAAGACAATTTAACTGGGCAAAGAGTCTTTTCTGGACAACAGATTGTCCAGAGACATCTGGATAGCCATGTGCTACACAGTGGAGTTGAACCCTCATCTTACTCCACACACAAAAATTAAATTAAAATAAAGCAAACACCAAAATGTAAAAGCTAAATATAAAAACTTTTAGAAGAAAACAAAGAAGCAAATGTCCATAACTCAGGTTTTCGTTTTTTTTTTTTTTTTTTTTTTTTTTTGTGGAACTGGGGATTGAACTCAGGCTCTTGTGCTTGTCAGGCAAGCGTTTATTCTACTGAGCTATATCCCCAGCTCCAATAACTCAGATTTGACAATGGATACTAAAATGTGACAGTGAAAGGATAAGCAAAGAAAAATAAATTCTATCAAAAGTAAGTCCTTTTGAGCCAGTATAGTGGTACGTACTTAGACAGCCTTTGGGGCTGACATTCTAGAGCAGCAATGGTGAACTTTCTAGAGTTTTCAGTGATACAAATATCCCAGTGGCACACTTGTCACAGGTTCACAACCACTGTTCTAAAGAATAGTAACTCACAATAGCTGAAACAAACTTTCTTGACTCTCCAACTACATTCAACCAACTCTCCATGAGAGCAAAGATATTCTAGTCTATTGAGCTACCAGCCAACCCATGTTAGCTGACCAGGGACACATAAAAGAGTCCAGCCAGAAGGCCATGGAGTAACTCAAGATAAGAACTGCTGGATCAAGAGCTATTCAAAATAATATGTTTGCACCATTAATTTCTGGTGACATCTTGAACAACAAAAATTACACACACACACACACACACACACAGGAGTTCATACTGTCTTATTCACTTTTTCTTCATCTGAAACCTATTTTTTTCATTTTAAAAAGCATAAAAATGCACAATTTCAAGACAAGATGATAGGAAATTAACAATGGTTGTTATAGTGTATATTGTTATCTTCAAAGTAGTTGGTCATTGGTATGTAAATGAAAAGAAGAAACGTTCTCAGTTGCAATGACCATTTTTACAGCCACTGTTAATGTAAACAGGTGAAACTGAATGAGGGACATAGTGCAACTTCTTTGTGCTGTCTATATTGTATCTTCTCTATAAATCTAAAATGTTTCAAAATAAAGTTTATTTTTACAAGACAAAGAATGTAGTTTTGAATAAATCCTGTGTTAATGGGAAAGAGATTACAATAAGTAACCCTGTGAAGTTTAGAAGGATGTGTACATTGTTATAACAGAACATAATAATTGATTCAGAAAAGTTACATATTGGACAATCTCCCTTTGGCATATACAGGATGGAATACTTATCCCTACTGAGGTGCCTTCCAAGATGAAGTCTTCCAAGAGATAAATTGCATTTCAGATGCAATGTAGAGGATGAATATTTTCCCATACATGGCCGGGGCCATTAGCATGCTGTTGTTTGAGTATAAAAGGCACAAGGTACAACATATTTAAGAAGAAAGGATGTGTATCTGAAGAATTCTATACAACACAGTGATAACTGTTACCTTGTTGAACATCCAGAATGGTAATGGTTAAGTTTGGTCATAGCTGAATTATGCAAGAGCCTTTCTTGTGTTTTAAAACTATGATGTTTGATATTGAGAGAAAGACTACTGAAGGATTTTAAGAAGAGAGAAATGGATAGCATCTCATATCACGTGCTCCAACAAGAGGTGTGGCCAGGACATGAACAATGGCACCAGTCTGCAGGCCCTCTGTGAAGAAGAGGAAATAGATATTAAATTAGACATAAGCAAATGACTTGATTATTAGGGTCTTACACTGGAGAGCCACCTACGCTTTCCAAATTTTGGCTTTTTTTGTGTACAAAAAGGGCCAATGGGGGAATACATCAAAACTAAGCATTAAGTTGATTAATAATACTGAATGACATAGTCAATGCCTTAATTTCTCTCATGGCAGTGAGAAAGATGTACATGAAAACATCTGGGTGTATTAGTTCATTTCACATTACTATAATTAAACCCCTGAGGCTGGATAACCACAAAAAGAAAAGATTTACTTAAGTCATAGTTCTGGCAGTTCAAGAGCATAACACCAGCATCAGCTAGGCGTTGGAGATGGCAGATGGCAACATAAAGGGGTGTGCATTAAGGAAGAGGGAGAGAGATCATATCACCAGAGGGAAGACAGAGATGAGGAGGGCCTGGGTTTGTTCCCTTTGCAATAACCTTCTACTGAGCATTGTCTCAGAGCCCACTATAACTATCCCAGTCTGTTTAGATGCTAACATCCCAATGACTGCAGGACCTTCTTAAAGGGCCCACCACATCTACATCCCTCATTGAGAAGCAAAGCCCCAATACATGATACTGTTGGGATATAACACAGGAACCTTGTTATAGCTTATATCTAGATGTCCCCCACAAAGTTCCTGTGCTCCAAAGTGGACTTTTGGAGGTGACTGAATCATGAATGTAGGACACTGGATTGTGGAAATGATAACATTAGTCCACTGATTGGTTTAACGTGGTTCTAGGTGTAGATAATAGGAAAGGCCATCTTCAGTGTGGGTGATACCAACCAATAGGTTTGTAGCTTGCATTGAATAAAAGCAGAACAAACTTATGCTTACCTATGCTTACCTCACCATGGACTGTCGTTCCCCTGCCATGCTGTCTTGCTAACCTGTTTTGGAGCCAGGTGACTGTGGATGGAATCTTCTACAAAGTATGAGCTAAAAGAAACTTTTCCTTTTTCAACTGATAAGCACTGGACATTTTTCCCAGGCAACAAGATTGTAACTAAGAAAGACCTCAAGCATATCTGTAGTATTTCATTATTAAGCTGAACAGTGGATTACAATATTGTCCACTATTTCTTTATATGTAAAATGATCGGAAGAATAAAAATTGCCTTAATTGCTATGGATATGTCTTATGTCAAGTTCTAAGTGAACATTAACTTCTGTGTCACTAAAATTTGCTTTTATGCATGCAATGAAAAACAACAAGCTTCTTGTGGAAAGCTAGAAGGAAGACAATGCAGTTAGTGAAATCTTTAGTCACCATGCCTGCATTATATAAGCAGAGTATGAAAGTCTTCATGTTCAGCTTTTAATGTTCTGTAAAGATAAGCTTCAGAGAAATTCCATCTCTATGTTGAGCCCTGAAGCTCCTCAAAAGCCCCAGGTCTTCCTCTGTTGTCCTGCTTGACCACTGCTGTGGTCCATTCATGGTGACCACCCACACTCTTTGCAAGAAGAATTTTGTTCCCAGGACAAATCCAATTACTATAGACCTTCATAAAACCCCTGAGCAAGGCATTCCTTGGAAACAACCAGGGACTTCTCAGAAACAAAGCCCATAATTTAAATGGTGCTGGTCAAACAAGGTATCACGCCATTCCTTTCATCTCCACACCCCAGGACTTCTTCTGTTTCTTCAGAATCCCATGACTTAAGTAACAGAAAATAAAATGTTGCCATTTGTGGTAATACATCAATAGGAAAAAAAAAGAAAGACAAGCTTGTTATTTGAAAAGCAGCTTTTCTTCATTCATATAATCTGCGCTGCCCTTGGCTATGATCACTATCATCTTGGATGTGGCTTGTGCACATTGTCTGTATAACACGCTGTCTTCTAAGAGCATGGAAGAGACCAAGCGAAAGCAGCATGGGAGCCCTGGAAAGAGATGCTTCACAGTGGAGCACAGTGTCTGGAGAGCAAGCTCTGTGCACTTCCTCCTGCTGATCCAGAATGGGGCCATGCAGGACCACACAGAAACATCTTCTCAGATTCACTGGGCCACTCCCAGGGCCAGCACACCTTGCTGTGCCTGGCACACCTCGGCAGACATCCATATCACATCTCAAGGAAATTCAACTTAGGCCACACTTAAACAGATGCACTCAAGGTCAGAGAAAATATTTTCCAGCATTACTGTCGGTCTCTTGGTCTACTGCAGAAAGAAGGAATCACTATAATTCATTTGATGGCTAAACAGTTCTTGTAGGCTGCTCAGAATATAGTTCTTTGTTCTCCTTCAATCTTTATATATGTGGGGTGGAAGAGGGGAAGGAAGAATCATTTTATTAATATCTTTCTTTTTCTCATTTTTCCTTTCTGTATCTGTCAAATAAATAAACATGCTATGCTCAAATACATTTAAGGGAAACCAGATATGGGAAAAGTCTTCTCAAAACGCTTATAGAAAATATAGAAGTCAACAATGGATTTTCTCATTAGAATCTAAGACTTTAATGCTCTTCCTATCAAAATACTCTGACATAAACTTCTTTTATCACAGTGCATTAACTTACTGAGACACATTCATTTTAATAAACATGAAGCTCTCTACCCTTCTATTTATTCTCATTCCTAGGAAGTCTCTACCTCCATGCCCTGCATTTTTTGATAGCTCCAACTAAATAATTCTTTTGCTCACCCTCAGAGGAGGTGAAACCTCTGCCATAGAGACATAAGCGTAAAACAAATCCACATCTCTCTTCCACTTCCTGCTCTGCCATTTGATTGGCATGCGAAAGCTTACTTATTGTGGTAATACATCAATAGGAAAAAAAAAAAGAAAGACAAGCTTGTTATTTGAAAAGCAGCTTTTCTTCATTCATATAATCTGCGCTGCCCTTGACTTAAATTTCTTTCCACTTTTAGGACACTCTTTCCTGAAAGTGGAGACTGAAGTTACCATTCTCTTCAATGTGAACACAACTTGCCGTGTGTGTGTGTGTGTGTGTGCACAATGTGAACACAACTTGCCATGTGTGTGTGTGTGTGACTAACTCCTATTACAATCTTAGAAGTTAAAAAACAATTTTATTTATAAGACACAAAATAAAAAGCTATTTCCTTAATTCTTCAAAGATGGTCTTCACTTATTAAAAAATGAGAGCTACTACGGCTTGAGAATGATTTCTCTCCTTTGAAACTCACACTGAAATTTGATTTTGTGGCAGTGGTGGGGAGTGAGACCTCTAAGGAGAGAGAACATTATTAAAATCAACATAGTTAAAGCCTTTCTTGTGGACTCCATTGGTTACTGCAGGACTGACATACTTTAGGGGAGCCTACCGCTCCTGTTCTCGCTCTTCTGCATGTGCCCCTGGGCTTTTCCCCTCTCTCTCTTAGTTAGGGCACACCACACAACCCTAGCCAGACATAGCTATTGGATCTTCAACTTTCAGCCTACAGAATTGTGAGCTAACTAAGGAAACAGCCTTTCTTTATAAGTGATCCAGTCTCAGGAATTCTGATATAGCAACAGACAATAGACTAACACAAAGATACAAACCGTGAAACACTGGTATCGGTAACTCATTCAATCCTCCCCCCACCTGAGTGCTGCACACTATTTTTTAAGGTAATGGCAGATGCTATAACTAGAAAGAAATGTGGATGCCATCCAATGGAAATTTCTTTTTGCTTCCAAACTATGTCATTTGAAATGGTAGATGGCTTTCCTCTAGAGTACATGAATGCTTCAAGTGCCCTCACCATGTGCTTTGTATATGTTCAGTTAAGCTGACAAGAAAAGAAAGAGTATTAGAAGATTTTTGGAGGATAGTCTGCAAGGTAGTGAAGACTGTAGCCATTGCCTTAAATGTGGTCACATGCCTTGACAAGAATGAAGACTTCTCTAATATGGAGCTGCGAGCTTATGGAGAAGCCAAGATGAGCTAGAAAGCTGGCTGGCCACTCCCTGTCAGCCATCATTTGCGTTCAGCAAAGTTCCTTTAGCCATGCTTATCAAGCTGATATGCCTGCCAGAAGTCCTACCTTTTCCTTTATCTGACAATGTCCATTATCTTTCATCAAGGGGATTTTTCACTGTGCATACAACTTACAGTTGTATGCTACTACCTTCTGGCCTCCATGATGTCAGATAACAAACAAGTTTCCATTTGAATTTGTGTACTTAGCTATAAGTAATGAGTTGTCACTCTGGACTTTTCTTTCTTTTCTCTATTTTTTGATGGTTTTAATCTCTTTCTTTCTTTCTTCCTTC